>JAQZBX010044427.1:0-21369 GCA_029593785.1 Cabassous unicinctus
TGGGAAATGTGCTCGTTTCCTCGGGCCAGATTGAATGGGGTCACCATTCGACTCACTACGTGAGATTTCACAACACAGTCTAGATTTCCATTTCTTAACAATAAAAAAGGAAATCAGAGGACATGGCAGCGCCCACCAGCCTTCCCCGGCCACCATCTGTGGACGCTGAGAGCAGAAGCACGTGCCCATCAGGTGGGGCAGGTGCGTGCCTGCCCACTGTCAGCCCCTCCCCTCTCCCAGACCCTGCCCATGACCCCTGGTCTGGTGAACCTGGGAAAGCGGAGGTGGGGAAGGGGCAGAGATGGCCTGGCCCAGGGTGGAGCTCCTCCCGGGTGCCCGGGGTGGGAAGCTGGGCGGGCTCAGAAAGCTGCCGCCGGCCTCCTTCCACGTGGAAGCCACCAGAGCTGTTCTCTCTTCCCACGTCGCTGGTGTCAGGCTGGTGACAACGCAGCATGGTCGGACACGGGGCCCAGGTCTTTCGGTGTGTAACGGTGACTTTCATGTGCCCGCTTGGCTGGCGCTGATGACGGTTTTTGGTCAAGCCCTGCCTCGGTGCGGCCGTGGAGGTCCTCCGCAGACGCGTTAGGTCTGCAGCCAGCTTGCTGTATCTAAAGGGACTCATCCTCCATAATGCGGGCATAACGTGGGTGGGCCTCATCGGGTCAGCCGGAGGTCTTAAGGCCAAAAAAATGGAGGGTTCCAGAAAAAGAAGGCAATTCTACCTCGTGTCTGCAGTGTCAGCTCCCCTTGGAATTTCCACCTGCCGCCTGCCCTACGGATCTCGGGCTTTCCAGGCCCCACAGTCACGCGAGTCGATTCCTATAAAGTAAACCTCTAACACGCACACGTGTGCGCACACACACGTACACACTGTGGGGCCTGTTTCTTTGGAGACTCCTTCCGGACACCCGGTCGTTTAGCTTTTATCCTCTGGGGCTCAGTGTTTTCCTTCTGTAAAGCTGAATCCCACGTCCCCGTGTGTCCTGAGCGGCTCGGCTTTGAGGGTCCGATGAGAGAAGGTGAGGAGGTTTTGGAAACTAGAGAGCAGTATGCAGAGGGAAGAAGCTGTTATTCTGGTTAACCGTAAACGTCTCTCTCCTACGTTGTACGCGATGCGCCGTGAGAAGAGTCGAGCACTGCAGAGTTCCTGGTTTTCCGGGTCCCTCTCTTGTGCCGCCCCCTCAGCGTCGGCCCTGCCCTCTGCGGGGTTCGGGTGGCCCCGGGAGCACAGGCAGGGGAGGGAGGTGGCGAGTGCGCAGTGCGGCGCTCCAGGGCTGCTGGGCAGCTGCGTCGGGAGCAGGATGGGCTCTGAGCGCGGCACGGAGGGTGCGCAGTGGAAAGGCCGCAGGGCGCCTGCTGACAAGTGTCTGCTTGACTCAGCGTCCAGAGGGAGGCGTTGGCAAGGCCTTGGCATGGCCAGCTCAGGCCCCCTTTCTCACCAGGAGGCTGGAAGCCATTCGGACGGGGGAGGCCTACTCCTCTCTCTTCTGAGTCTTCTGGACTCAGGGTGGGCAAGGGGGGGTAGGAGCCAGACTTCCGGGCATGGCGGAGTCCCAATGCCTGCCCTCACCTTCTTTTCAGACACAGAAATCTAGTGGGGGGCTTTGGGGGTCAGTTAAGGGACTCTATTTCCCAGCCTGCCCTGTAGCTAGATAAGTGTATTAGCTAGTTTTTGCTGCATAACAAACCACCCCAAAACTTTATGGTTTAAATTGGCAACATTTATTTTTTCTCACGTTCTGTTGGTTGGCTGGGTGACTTGGCTCTGGCTGGATAGTCTAGGATAGACTTCCTCTCGCTTCTCAGCCTCAGATGGCACGACAGGAAGCTTCTCTCCACACGGTCTCCTTTCCTCCAAAAGGCTAGCCTAGCCTGGTCTAGTTTACATGGTGGCAGAAGGGTTCCTAGCAGCCAGAGAGCAGGCCCCAAAGCAGAAGCACTTTCCAAGCCTCTGCCTGCATCGCGTGCGCTATTGCAGTGTTGGACAAGGCAGGTCGCAGAGCCCAGGTTCAAGGGGTGGAGAAGTGACAAAGTCAAATTGCCAAGCATGTAGGGTCATGTATATAGAGGGATCTAATAAATTAGGGCTCATCACTGCCCTAATCCTCTCTAAGGGGGTGACTCAGTCTGTCCAATGGGATCTAAGCAGAGTGGACTTCCAGGAAGTCTCCTTACAAGGAACCGGTATACTTGTTTTCCTCCCTTCTCCATCCTGCTGCTTGGAATGTAGATGTGATGGCTGGAGCTCTCCAGCCGTTTTAGATTACGAGGATAAGAGCCATACCCTAGGAATGATGAACCAGTAAATGGGAAGGAAGCTCCCTGCGGAGCTTTGCCTTCCCAGGGGCTTCTTTTATAGAAAGGAAAGTTATATGTGGTCGGATCTAATCCTAATCAATACATTTGGCACAGGCTCCTGTCCCCCAGAACATGAGGCTTTGAGAGGGCTCTCAACGCCCCCTGCGTGGTACAGGGGTGAACTTAAAGCAAACAAAGACTGAGCAGTTCAGGTTCTAAGGGGCCTGGGGGAACTAACACGGGCTTCGGGGGGCAGGCAAGCTGGGGTACCTGTGGCTTTGAAAGCCCGAGATCCTGGCAAAGAGAAGGCGCAAGACCAGGGGCCTAAGGACGGCAGCCACCCTGCCTGTGCCGGCACTGCCCCAGCTCACTGCGTCCTCACAGCAGCCTGTGTGGGATTCACTTTCAGGTGAAGGAGCTGAGAGGTAGGTAACTCAGGTAAGTCTACCGGTGAGCCTCCTGGGGCTGGGAACAGATGGCCACAAACTGGGGGGCTCAAAAAACAATAGAAACGGATTCTCTTGCCGCCCTGGAGGCCAGAGGCTGAAATCGAGGTGTGGGCAGGGTTGGTGCCTTCTGAGAGCCCTGGGGAGACCCCATCCTCCCCTCGCGCCCCCTTGGCGTTCCCACTCCACTCTGCCTCCGGCTTCACGTGGCCTTCTGGGAACACCTCTCGCTGGATTTAGGACTGGCTTCCCCTCTGGGAAGACCTCATCTTAACTCGATGACATCTGCAAAAATTGTTTCCACATAAGGCCCCGTCCCCAGGTACGGGGTGGGGTTAGGACTCGGAGCCCAGGCTCCAACCCACCGAGCACCCCCCCAGCACCCGGCTCCTGATTCCCGTGGCCAGGCTCTTACGTGGCCACTCGGCAGTGACTCCACAGACACCTGCTGACGTCTGGCTCAGGGGCCCCAGGTGGGAAGAGGGGAGCAGGCCCCCTCCTCTAGTGTCTACCTTCTCCTGGGTCAGAGACACACATGTAGGGTCAGAGAAGCCCTCACAGGAGTGCTCGGCCCCTGTGGGATGGGACCCCTGCCCAGAGGCCGGGCTGGGAGAGGGCAGCCTGGCGAGAAGGAATGGGGTCTCCCGGTCCCAGAGTGCCACAAGGGAAAGAGGGGCCCTGGCTTTGTCTCCCGGCTGGGTATTGCCGGCTGCGCAGCCCTGAGCTAGGGTCCTCTGTGCCCAAGCCTCGGTTTCCCTGCCTGTAGAGTGGGGACAGCAGGCCCTGCTCAGGGGTCGGGGTGAGGATATGGCTACCCCACTTCCTGACACCACGTGGGGGCTGTTCCTTGGGGGTGCCCGGCTTTTCTCCCAGTGCCTCGTAGGGAGCCCCAGTCAGCCTGGCTTTCTCTGTAGACCAAGACACTCGAGCCTCCAGCTGGGGCGGGAGGCGAGGCAGTGCCCTGGCCGCATCCCTGTCGTCTGCCCACTGGCTGCTGGCAGGGCTGAGGCAGCCTCGGGGCCGCATTGCAAACAGGCTGGGTGCACAGGTCAAGTCCGCGAGGCCGGCTCAGAGTCCAGCAGCTGTTTGTGAGTCCTCGGGTCAGATGGCCACTTGCTCCCATCCACAAGACCCCGGCACACTGGGGGGTGGGGGTGCCAGGAGGATGGGCCAGGCAGGAGGCTGCTGGGTCAGGTGGGGACCCTGGGAGGCTTCCAGGCCATTTGGGGGCTATTCTGGCTGCTGAAGCCTGGCTGGAACCTTTTCCACCTGGGGCAGCTCCGTGTAGCAGTGTTTGCCCCACCTGCCTCGTGGGGGGTTGGGATGGGGGCAGCAAGGGGTACATGTTATCCAAAGAGGCCTGGAGAGCCTCCTGGCCATCCGCTGGGGTGCTGGGGGCTGGGGGTGACCCCCTCCTCCAAGCCTAGGGTCGCAGTAGCCGGGCTGAGCTCGGGCTGTCCCTGGGGGCAGGAGTTAGAGGGCCCAAGGATGACCAGAGAGGATTTCTCCAATGACGTCGGCCTTTTTCCCCTTCTGACCACTCAGTTCTTCACTGTGTTTCTTGAGGCCCCTGGGGGACAGGCGGGGGGTGTGTGTCTCAGTGGGTTCCCCCACAGAGGAGCCCAGGGAATGGCCACTGGGTGGTTCTGTGTGGACAAGTTACTCGACTGCTGTCTGCCTCAGTTTCCTCATTTGCCAAACGAGAGTCGCCATGGAGACTCCTGGAGCTCAGGCTTGATTGAACTAATAAGGAAGGTCTTGGAAGGCGGCCGGCCCCGGGGAGCTGGCCTTGGTGAGGAAGGGAGCTGAAAGGCAGTCGCTTTTGTCCATCTGGGAGTCATTTCATGTTTATCATCTTGAGGACCCTGGGACGGCCGTCCTCGCGCACACGGTCCCAGGGGCTGACGGCCGTCTCGGGGTCCCTCTCCCTTAGCAAATGGCAGGGGTCCTTGGGCCCGGCCCTCCCCAAGCCCTCCTAGCCCAGGCACCCCCGTCCGCCTCTCAGGTGGGGCTCACAGGGTGTGCCCCTAGATCTGCCACCCTCGCTGCACAATGGCGGCCACGGCCGCCTCCATTGGCTCCTGACCTACTCTTGTCGCTGTCCTCTGGGACCTTCGGGGACGTCTTGTTTCCAGTCCCCGGAGCTCTGCCCTCTCCTGGTCTCCGCCCCGACAGCGTCCCCCTGCCGTCCTGGCGCCTGGCTCCTGGCTGCGTCTGCCCTCCGCCCTCTGCTGGGCTTGGCCTCCCCGCCTTGGCCTTCGCTCTCACCCCCAAGATGCCGGTTCAGCCTCTGTCCTCGTCCCCACTCGTTCCCTCGGCCACTCAGCCGTCAAGTTCCTCTCGTGGGTGCGGCTGCGCGCAGGTGCCAAGGACGCAGAGACAGAGGCCTGTCGACCTTCATGGAGACCTGAGGGCCACAGGCTGCCGTACAGAACCCCTCGGATCACCATGGCACTGGTCATCCCCCACCCACGGCAACCCAAGATGAAGGCTTTATGCCCCTGTTGTACAGAGGAGGGACTGTGCACTAGAGAGCGAGTGACCCCAGCCGGGGCCCCTGGCTGGGACCCCTGGCCATGGTAGGAGCCGAGAGGCGGTGGGTGTGGGCGACTCAGAGGCAGGCGAGCCCCACCCGTCCATCTCAACCGAATCCCTAGAGGCACAGAGGAGGTGCAGGACACTTGCAGTGCTCAGGAGGGCAGCTGGGGCTATTCCTTGGATAATCAAAGGAGAGAATGACTCCGAGTGGCTGGAGAACTTGGAGTCCAGCGAAACATGCCCAGGATGCCAGGGGGAACAGCCCCTGGTTCTGCCTGGGCCTGAGATGGGGACAGGTGGCTTTGAGGCTTTGAAGTGTAAGTAGGAGTTCACCAGGGCGACTAGGCGTGGGTTTTCCTGCCCCTGGGAGCAGATGGAGGATTGCATCCTGAGTGAGGTGGGTGGTTGTAGGTGCCCCCTGCCCGCCATTGGCAGGGACCAGCAGAGACACATGGAGGTCTGACACACTGGGCCCTGGACGCCACAAACTTCCAGTAGCCAATCCGACTTCCCTCTCTTGGGCCGACCTTGTCACTGGCGGGTCCGGAGAGGTGAACGGTCCTTGGCCGTCCTTGAGTGGCGTCCAGGCACCTGGTCTTGGGTGAATTCGGCATCTTCAGCATCCCTGGGTACCTATAGGTCACGAGGCTTCCAGTACCTACGGGTCACCCTGCTTTGAGCACGTGTGAAAAGCAGAACCCAAGACTCAGCCCACAGGTGCACAGGTGTGTGAGCTGTGAGTGTGTGTGCACAGGTGTGTGAGCTGTGAGCGTGTGTGCATGAGTTTGCTCATGTATCATGTGCTCCTGCATTCACCACCGCCGCGGTCACACAAGCGCCGGCGACACGCCAGGCGCATGTCAGCTCCTCTCTCCCGCCATTCCCTTCTCTGCTTCCCCACGAGGAAGCCTGCCCACGAGGACCCCAGCTGGGGCTTGAACCCTGGGCTTTGGGACTCCAGCCTCTGTGGGTCGCGCCCTGGGCCCTGCTCCCGAGCGGAAGGTCGCTCCACCGTCGCGCTGTTCTCCCCCCAACTCCCCGGAGTCCTCTGAGCATAGCATCCCCGCCCTGCAGGTTTGCTCCCACCGCTCCCGCCTCCCAACCCTGTGTGGCTTACAGGGGTGCTGGGGCTGGGGGTGGACCCGGGCCCCCCACCCCAATGCCGGCACACGTGGGGCTGGGCACCACTCAGAGGAGCCAGGCTGGTAGGCTTTGTGCTTCCTTAGAGTTTGGCCATGGGCAAGCCAGCCTCCCTATGCCTCAGTTTCCCCATCCATAATGTGGAGAGGATGGTGGCAGCTGCCTCTGAAATCAGATAATTCGGGTAAAGCCCCCACACGGTCAGGGCTCATTCTTATCTCATTTGAGCCACGGTGAGTGCTTATGGAGGTAGGAATTACCGCCCTGTTTTCCAGGTGGGTAAACTGAGGCTCAGCCACTTTGTCATCTTGCTCCAGGCTGCACGGCCAGTCTGTGGTAGAGCCAGGTCTCTAGCCAGGCTGACTGACCCCCGAATGGCCAACATCGTCCGTGGGATGACATCGCCTCCGAGCAGCTAAAATTCTGTTTAACATACAAAGTCCAGTTGAAGCACGGGGACGTCTGTACCCGGGCTGTGCTTGGCAGCTGAGAGCACTGTGCAGGGAGTCCAGAGCCTGGCTCGGAGACCCCGGGTGCCCTTGGGGAAGTACATTCTCCCACTGGGTGCGTGGGCTTCCTCATCTGTGCTCCGCCTTGCTGGATGACGTCCCAGCCGGTCCCAGCTGCTATTTACCCCAGTTCTGCAGAGGGTTTGGCCTCACCCCCGGCTCCCCATGGGCCGCCCTGCCGGGCCCGCCTCCCCGCTCGGCCTCAGCTGACTCACCGCTCTGCTATGGGTCCTGCAAACATTCCGGAGCCCTCACCCTGCCGCAGGGCTCCCCGCCTTGGCAAATGCCGGGGCAGCGCCCTGCACCCCGAGTGTGCCCTCTCCCGCGGCAGGCGGCGGCTGGGGCACCCGGGGAGCACCCCTCGCTGCCCCCCACGTCGTCCACGGCGGCGCGTGCTCCTCCTCCCAGGGCCCCGGAAACGCTGCTGAGGTGCCCGCGGAGCTTCTCCTTTAATCTTCTCCTGGCGGCAACCCCACGGCGGGCCGGGCCGGGGGGAGGCAGCGCTCCTGGCGTGGGTCCCCCATCTGCTCCTGCTGGCTGGGTGACCTTGGGAAAACCGGCCGCCTCCCAGGCTCCGTGTCTGTAAGGGAGCGTGGCACCGGCGGCGCGTGGAAACGTCAGCCGTGGAGGGCTGCTCCCGCCCAGCCCTTAGGGCAGCCACGCTCCCGTGAGCAGGGACGGCTGCTCTGGCCGGATTCACGGGAGGGACGTGGGGGCCAAGCCCAGGCGTGGGGCCCAGCCAGGATCGGGTCCCCGCTTTTGTGACTCCAGAGCCTGCTCGCGCCCCACCCCCCTTGAGGGGACCCCTGTCTTGTCAACGGGTCCCACCTCCTGCCCCCCAGTGCTGAGCCCAGGGCTTGGTGCTCAAGAACCTTTGCTGAATGTATGAGTGATGGGGGGGGACGGTCGTACTTCCTGTCCCCTCTCCCTCCTTTTGGGTGGGAGCTGAGCCCATCAACTCCCCCAGCCCTTGGCTGTGGCTGCCCACCCCCCTCAGCTCACCTTTGCTTTCTCCCCGGGCCTCTCCAAGGACTCCAGGGACCCCCTTATTCCCCCCACCCCGCTTCCCCCGGCCTCTTGCAGAGAGTAGCCTGAGTGGCGCTCTGGGGTTTGGGCTTGTTGGTGCTTTGAGGAATCTGGGAAAGGCAGAGGGTGGCTGGGGGCCGAGGCCCTGCCATCCTAAGGTGAATGCCGCCAGGCTGGGGGTCCCTGACCAGCTTGCTGTGTGACCCGGGGAAAGTTACTGACTCTCTCTGGGCCCTGAGTGGAAATGGGAGGAACCTATGTGTCAGGGCCATTTGACAGCTGGCACGCTCTTAGCGCCGAGCCTGGCATGTTCCAAAGGAGCAAACTGACAAAGACTCAAAGACCAAACTAGGTTCTGCAGAGCCCGGGGCTTCGCGTGGTCTCTCCCACGGCCCTCACCCCGGGTGCCCGAGTGGCACCTTCTCTCTCCAGGTCAGTCTCCATCAATAGGAATATAACGCAGCCAGCACAGGCCATTTAGAGTGTGATAGCAGTCACCTCCAGAAAGTAAACGGAAACAGGTGAACCAGATTTGGATATCACTGCCCCAGTCTAGGCAAAATGGTATCTCAGTGCGGAGTCAGCACACACATTGCTGGCCAGCTGTTTTCTTCCGTAGGCGTGGCTTCATCAAAATCTGGGGTGTGTTTAACTTTCACAGCACATCTCAATTTGGATGCTAAAGGTTCAGTGTCCTGCCAAAACAGTAAAGTTGTGCTGAAGGAAAAAATAGCTTCCATTGCTTCCGTTTTTAAATTTAAATGAATTAAAACAAAGGAAAATTCAAAATGCAGTTCTCCAGCGGCACCAGTGAAGCCACGGGGGCTGCATGTGTCCAGCGGCTGCGTCCTTCTCCCAGGTCCCATCTGACCTGTCTGGCCGCTGGTGTCCCCGGCTGAGCTGACACGCTGGCTCCCCCGTGCTGGTCTGTTGCTGAGTGGACAGACCTTGCCTCTGTTTATAGGAGGTTTAGGACCAGGCAAGAGTGAGAAGACGGGGCTCCCAGGCTTTGCAGGCAGCTGGCAGGGGACAGAGTTCGCCCCGTGGGAGCCCTATCCACTGGCTGTGGTGTGTGGAGGGGGCAGACACTTGTGTCGGGGTCTTGGTCTCTGGCTGGGTGGTTTTGGCTGGTCACACCTGCTCTCTCAGCCTGCCCAGAGGACTCTGAAGCCCCCTCAACCTCCAGCCTCCGTATCTCATACCAAATGCCTACGAATCAGGAGTGAAAGCCCTCCCCAGGATGACTCAGCACCACCATGACAGTGGTTGGCATACAGACAGCACTCAATAGCGGCTTGGTGAGTAAGCATTGCAAGGGCTGCTTTTTCCAGGTACTGCTGCCTGGCTTGCCTTTGCCTTGTCCCTGCCACAGGGGTCTGACTCTGACCTTCTCAGGGTGAGGCAGAAGGTGAGAACATTCATTTGGAGTCCTGCACCAGGCGTCCCTGGGCCTGGGGGCATTCTGGGACCCCTACTATTCTGGGGTTCTGTATCACACTTCTGTGACTTTGGCCAGTTGCCGGGTCTGTGCACAACCCTGGTCTGCCCTACCTCTGAGGGCTGAGGCTTGCTCCTACCTGGGCACCAAAGAACTCCTATTCATCCTGCAATACCCTAAGAAAAAGGTGCTGCATTATCCCTACTTTGCTGATGTGAAGACCAAGAATCAGAGTGGTCAAGTAGCTTGTCTGGGGTTGCAGTGTTAGGAAGGGGCAGAACTAATATTTGAACCCAACTTGGCTGGCTCCCAAAGAGCTAAGACACCAGTACCAGCTCTGCTCTGCTGCCTCCTGGCTTGGCCTTGGTTTCCCCAACTGTACCATGAGCATGTTGGACCTTTTGATGGCTAAGGCCCCCAGGCTCTGAATCGCTTCTCATTTTTTTGGCGATAGGGGCTGAGGAATGGTGAAGCAAGGGGGTGGGAAGCCTCATCTGACCTCCAGCCTGGCCCCTCCCTGAAACACAGCCCCTGCCCAAGGAGAGGCCCCGCGCTCGGCGGCCCTACCCCAGGCCTGGGAAAAGCCGGCTCTGCATCTTGGCACTCGGGCCTCGCAGCTGCCGGGGGCTGGCGTGCGCGGTCTGTGGGCTGGCGCGGCGGCCAGCGGGGTGGGCGGGGGGCGTGCGTGCCGAGGGGCACCCATCCATCATTGCCGGCAGCTCCCGCCACCCTGCCAAGCTGTGGTGGAGCCAGCCCCAGGTGCCAACGTGCTTGGTAACTGGATTGCTATTTGACAAATGGAAGCGGCGTCGAGAAAATCTAACCCGTGTTCCTATCACCCACTCCGGGGCTGGGTGGGTGGCAAGCTGGGCGCAGCTGTTTGTGCAGGGCGGCCAGTGGGAAGGCGCGCTGGGACGGAACAGATTACAGCAGAGAATGTTCTCCACCCAGTGCTCAGGAGAAGGGACAGACTACAGCCACAAGAACGGGAAGCTCAGGGTGCCCCCTCCCCGTACCTACCCTGGCCCAGGGCGGCTCTCGGAGCCCTGAACACGTGCAGGGTGAACGAGCAGGTGCGTGGGGCGGGCGCCGGCCACGCCGCCGTCTCCAGCAGGCACAGGAGGCTCTGCACCGGACCGGGAACCTTTCAGGAATCAGCGATAATGTGCTACATTCTTTTAAAGGCACAAGGAAAAAAATTGCCTACAGAGACAATGACAATTGAAACACAATCCAGGATCCTGGAAGGAATCTAACGATGGAGGAGAAAAGGCCCAAAGGACATTCCTGGCCCATACGGAAAAATCAGAATACAGACTGTCCGCTTTATGTCAATGTTAAATTTCTTGAGCCTTCAGGTGTTTTCATAAGTGAATATCCTGTAACTAGGAAATAGATTTGGAAGTATTATGTGTTCCAGGAGCCTGATGTCTACAACTTACTCTCAAATGTCTAGAAAGTAGGCAGAGCGGTGGATTGATAGAGGGATAGAAAGAGAGGATGATGTGGTAAACGAGGCCACGGGAAAATGGGTGGGTCTGGCTATATGGCCCCACGCGCGTGTGGGAACTGTGGGCTCTCTGGGTGGGTTTTGTACTATTTTTGCAACTGAACTTCAAAATAAGAAGTCTAAGAAAAAAAAAAAAGCATTTTCAGGTTGAAGAAAATGTTCTACTCTGTAATGTTAATTCATCTTTATTCCGATGCAGTTTTTATTACAGAAGTTGTGAACTTACAAAACAATCATGCACATGCAATTCCCACACAACACTCCTTCACCAACACACCTCTCCGTTGTGTAATGCTTGTCACAGGTTATGAGATCCTATTATCAGACGGTTACACTAACCCTGGCCCACAGCATACGGTTGGCATGTTTTTTCCATATCCCCTGTTATTAACACAGTACATCTTTGGCATTGATGCAAGAATATCACAGTATTGCTGTAAACTACAGTCCACAGGTTACATTAACTGTATTTTCCCCGTGCTTCTCCACCTTCCACCACCCTGCAATAGTGACGTTCATCCGTTCTAGTTCACAGAAGGACATTCCTGCGTTTGTACTATTAACCAAGTTCTCATCCACCTCTGGTTCACTGTGGTATTCAGTGCCTAGATTATTCTCCAGCTTTCTCTCAATTGACATTCACATCCCTAGACTACCCTTTTCAGCCACAATCCCATTATAAACAGCTGCTTCTCACTGTAATGTGTTACCATCGACTCTATCCATTTCCACACATTGTAACATCTACATTTTAATAGTTTCCTTTTCAATGGCCTGGAAAGCAAACGTGACTCGAGCCCACGAAGGTCAGAATCCAGGTGGAGCGACCTGCCTTCCTTCCGGGGAGTCGCCTCTGGAGGGGGGGCTGGTGGAGGGACGTTCAGCAGCACGAGCTTCACTCCAGAAGGAGCGTCTCTGGGCGGGGGCCATGCTGGGTGGCATATGGGGGGGTCTCCTGAGCAAGCAGAGCACCACACCTGCGCAGGTGGAGAGGGTGGGGGAAGGATGGAGCCCTGGAGGCCCTGCTACCTCCCAGCCGTCCAACTTTGGGAATGGACACAGCCTCCCCGAGCCTCCGATTGCTCGTCTGGTGCGTCAAGGCTACGGCTGTCCACTCTGGAAAGCGCCAGCCTGCTTGCTCCCGGCGGCAGAAGCCATGGGTGCATGTGCGGTCTGTGGCGAGGGCCTTGCTGGCTGTCCACGGCCTGTCCACGCCCCGTGGGATGCTGCGCTCTCATCTGAGGCGTATCCGTCACTGGCCGGCACTTAACCAAGAACCTCCTACGTGCCAGACATCCCGCCAGCGGTTGGGAGGTGAACTTTGTTCCCCGAGACGGGGGTTCAGGTCCTGACCCCCGGTCCGTGCATGGGGCCGTATTTGGAAATGGGATCTTTGAAGATGTGATCAGCTGATGTGATGCCACGCTGGACTGGAGTGGGCCCTGGGCTCCTTCGAAGAAGAGGGGGAGACTCCGACCCAAAGGGAGGACGGCCACACGATGCCGGAGGAGGCAGAGTCTGGGGCGACGCGGCCACAAGCCGAGGCGCGCCGGGACGGCCGGCAGCCACCAGGATACAATAAATTCTGTTGTTTGAAGCCCCCCATGGTGGCTCCAAGACGCTGAGACACAAGGAAGGGGTGGTGAGAAATAGCAAATAAGGACCCTTGCTACCTTCCAGAGTTTTCCATCTGGGTTTCAGACGAGCCAAACCCTCCTTCCATAGACAGTCTGAATGGGTCTCCTTCTCGGGATGCCCGTCTAGCTCAGTGTTCCTGTCTTGTCCCTGTAGTTTTCTGTCCTCGTGGTCAGCTTGGAGCCATGCACGGGAGGCCACTGCCCACCCTCCTGTCCGACCCAGCAGCCCCTTCCCACTGGTGATCGTGGGCAGGCGGCAGGCGTCTGGGCGGCCGAGCCCACCACAGGAGCTGGCTGAAGCCCCCGTCACTGTTGGAGCCCCCAGGGAAGGCCCGGAATTTTCCAGGATGGGATCCCGCGGCTCAGCCCAGGCTGCTGGACCTTCCTGGGGAGTCGGGCAGCCCACCCCTGAGCCCCAGACTTCCAGCAGGTCTCCGGTCGCTTGTTCCCAAGAGCAGCGCCAGGCTCAGTGGGCCAGGCTGATGCCCACGTCCACGAATCAGCTCCATGAAGCCACGTGGAGAGACAGTGGTGTTGGCGGGGTTTCAGTTTTCCCCGTACAAACAAAGAAACCGAGGTGCAGAGAGGCTGGGAGACTAGCCCAGGTTTCCACGGCGGTAGGTGGCACAGCCAGGGTGGGCTTTGAGGAGGGGGTTCGCGAGCCTGGGAGCAGGGCCTGTCTGCAGAGATGGAGCTGTGCTGCTGGAATTGAGGTCCAAAGCCCTGCGGGGCCTGGGCAGCGTGGGCGGCTCTCCCGCTTCCGACAGCGCCCAGCCCGGAGCAGCGCATTCCCGGGGCGACATGCTCATCATTTGAATTTCCTGAGTCCCAGAACAGGGTGGTCAGAACTGTGGTGGGGTGGGGTGCATGGCCCCTCAGAAGCCCAAAAGGACCTGGACTTGGGGCCCATGGACCAGCTTTAGTGTCTTCCCGCAGGCCCCTCTGACATGGAATGCCATGTGGGGTCACGGGTTCTCCAGTGGGGAAACGGCAGCGTTCACCTCCTCTGCCCCCACCCCGGGTGGAGGTCCTCCCCTCCCTCCACCAAAACCCCAGCCCCTGGGTGGGGGACGTGCCCCCGTACCTGGACCCCCCACCCCAGGCCTTCGCTCACGCTCACGTCATGGGACCTTTCCTCTCTTTGAGGCTGCTGTAGGAGGGGGAATAAGGGTCAGTGATGAGACCCATTTCCTCCCCTAATCCGTTCCGCTCCCCGTGAGCTGGGGCAGATCACTTCCCCCAGGCCTCATCTCTCGCTCAGGAGAGCGGGCGGGGGGTGGCTGGCTGGGTCATGTCGATAGCCTCAGTGGCAGGGGGTGTGGACGCTGACCCAGGCCTGGATAGAGTCGCAACCCTGTCACATCCTCACTGGGTGCCACTGGGTGATTCACTCCTCCGGGCCTCAGTTTGCCTATCTGTAAATTGGAGAGAACAGGTTTCACTGGGCACCTGACCACAGGTAAATGGTTCAGAGTTACCTGGCCTGCAGGTACATTGCTCAGCGTCTACCACATCAAATCTGCTTCTCCTCTTCCTCCAACTTCATTACTTTCATTGATGTGGATGATGATTTTTTTGGAGGAGGAGTTATTGAGGTATAAGTAGCATATAGGAAAATTCATCTTTTTAAAGTGTACAGTTTGATGAGTTTTTTTTTAACTTTTTATTTGAAATTTCAATCATACAGGGCAGTTGCAAAACTACTGCTTTGATGAGTTTTGACAAAGGTACACAGTGGTGCAACACCACAATCAAGACAGAGGCTATTTCCATTGCCCCAAAAGTTCCTTGGGTTGCCCTTGGCAGCCAGCTCTTCCTCCTCTTCCCCCAGCCCCTGGCGCCCACTGCTCTGTTTTTGGTCCCCGTGGTTTTGCCTTTTCCAGGGTGCCATATAAATGGATTCACGTGGTATGCTGCCTTTTGTACCTGGTTCCTGTCACTTAGCATAAAGCACTGGAGACTCATCTATGTTGTGTGTATATATGGTTGGTTCCTTTTTAGTGCCGAATGCTGTGTGATTATCACATGAATGTTGAGATATATGAATATGCCAGGATTGCTTTCCCATGCACCGGTTGATGGATGTGGTGGTCTGGAGCCATATACACCAGAAAAACATGTTCTTAAACTGAATGCACTCCTGTGGGTGTGAACTCTTGTAAATAGGGCTTTTTGACTAGGTTACGTCAGTTACGGTGAGGCCCACCTGAATCAGGATGGGTCTTAATCCTGTTATTGAAGGTGTTAGAGGGAAAGTCAGACAGAGAGAGAAAGCCAGAGCTGAAGGTCAGTGGAATCGAGAAGCCACGAGAGGCTGCCACGTGCATTGCTTTGTGGTGGAAAAGCCAAGGACCAAGGTCAGCCAGCAGCCGGCCCCAGAATGCCAGTCTTCTGGGATGAAGCATTGCCTTGGTGAAGCCTGGATTTTGGACTTCTCCTAGCCCCCAAACCATGAGCCAACACATTCCCATTGTTTAAGCTGACCCATTGCATGGTGTTTGCTTTAGCAACGAGGAAACTGAAACAGTGGACATTCGAGTTGTTTCTCTTTGTGGCTATCAGGAATACAGCTGCTGTGAAAATTTGCATCCAGGTCTTTGTATGGACCCATGTTTTCATTTCTCTTGGGTAAATTCTAGAAGCGGGATCAATGGATTGCATGTTAAGTATAGATTTAACTTTATAAGAAACTGCCAATTTCCTTTCCAAAGTAGCTGTGCCATTTTGCCTTCCCACCAGCAACACACAAGCATTCTCGTTGCTCCACATCTTTGCCAACACTTGATATTGCCAGTTTTAAAATTTTAGCCATTTTTAATAAGTGTGTAATGGTTTCAATCTGCATTTTCCTACTGTCTAATGATTTTGAGCATCTTTCCATGTGCTTTTTTTTGCCACCCGGTTTTCTTCTTTATTGAAGGGTCTGTTCAAATTTTGCTCACTCTAAAAATGGAGTTGTTTGTCTTGCTGTGCTGTAAAACCTCTTTTTATGTTTTGGATACAAGTCCTTTATTAGATATGCATTTTGCAAATATTTTCTCCCAGTCTGTGGCTTGTCTTTTCATTTTATTAGCAGCAGATTTTGAGGAGCAGATGTTTTTAATTTCTGTGAAGTCCAGCTGATCATTTTTTCTTTTAAGGTATGTGCTCTTTGTGTCCTATCTTAGAAATCTCTGCCTGACCCAAGGTTATGAAAGTTTCTCCTTTGGGAAGTCGATGTGGCTCAAGCGATTGAGCTCCTGCCTACCACATGGGAGGTCCTGGGTTCAGTTCCTGGTGCATCCTAGAGAAGATGAGCAAGACAGCGAACTAGTGCGACAGGCTGGCATGGCGAGCTGACACAACAAGATGATGCAACAAGGAGACACAAAGAGGAAACACAATGAGAGACAATAAAGCAGGGAGCGGAGGTAGTTCAAGTGATTGAGTGCCACTCTCTCACATGGAAGGTCCCAGGTTTGGTTCCCAGTGTCTCCTAAAGAGAAGACGAGCAGACACAGAGAGCACACAATGAATGGACACAGAGAGCAGACAGCAAGTGCAAACAGCGAGGTGGGGGGAATAAATAAACAAAATTAATCTTGAAAAAAAGTTCCTGGGTGCTTTGGTTAAAAAATCAAGTGAGGGAAGCGGATGTAGCTCAAGCGATTGCACCCCTGCTTACCACATGGGAGGTCCCGGGTTCGGATCCCGGTGACTCCTAAAGAAGGTGAGTAAGACAGCGAGCTGGCGCAACGGGCTGGTGCGGCCAGGTGACACAACAAGATGATGCAACAAGAGACACAAGGAGGAAAACATAATGAGAGACACAACAAAGCAGGGAGCAGAGGGGTTCAAGCTATTAGATGCCTCCCTCCCACATGGGAGGTCCTGGGTTCAGTTCCCAGTGCTTCCTAAAAAGAAAATGAACAGACACAGCAAGTACAAACAACAAAGGGGTATGGAGAAATAAATAACATCTTTAAAAAAAAGTTTCTCCTGTTTCCCTCTAGAAGTTCTAGATTTTGCATCTTGGTCTATGGCCCATTATGCATTGAATTTTGTATGAGTTGACTTTTGAACACGGCACCCAGTGCCCACTTTTTGTGGTCACCCTGTGGCAGGCCAGGCCTCTGCCATCGTGGCTGCCTTTGCCCACAGAGGGAGGAGCAAGCAGAGCCAGGCAGACGCAGCACCAGACAGCCGGGGTCGAGGCGGCCGATTCACCTTTATGAGCTGGAGTCTCTTCTGTGAGAGGGGAATAATAATGGAACCTCCCCCAGGGAGTGCTGCAAGGAGCTGATGAGATGATGTGTGTGCCCTGCTTAGCCCGCACCTGCCTGCATCTAGCAAATACATGATGACATGACCCCATTCTGCTTGGATACAGGAGTTGCTCAAATAAAGGTAGTCACTCTCTTGTTGACGAGTCGTGATTCTGCTCTGCTTTCTGGCAATTCTCTTGAGAGCTGGAATCACTTTATCATCAGCATTATCTCCCCACCTGTGCCATGGGCCGGGCCCTGGGGCACGAGGGAGCAGGCAGGGTCCTATCCTCACCCCTGGCCGTGGAGGCCCCTACGAGGCCATCGGGACGGACACCACGCCAAAGGGCGATGGTCGAGCTTTACGGAGTCGGGAGCAGGGGAGGGTAAAATTCTCACCAGGAGCATCAGGGCAGGCTTCCTGGGAGCAGGGCTCAGGGTGAACTTGACCCTGGCCTCTGAGGAAGGGAAGACTGACTTGGAAAAACAGGTAACTATTACTGCAAAACAATCATCCTCAAATTTAAAGACCCCAAACAACAAAATGTTTACCGTCTCACAGTTCCTGAGGGCTGAGAATCAGCTTTGGGGGTGCTTCAGGCTCAGGGCTTCCCACAAGGCTGTAGCCCAGGTGCTGGCCAGGCCACAGGCACCTGGAAGCTTGGCTGGGGCTGGAGAATCTGCCTCCAGGGCCGCTCCCTCCTATGGCCAGTGAGCTGGTGCCCGCTGTCGGCGGGAGGCCTCGGCTCCTTGCCTTCTGGACCTTCTCCTCGGGGCTGCTTGAGCGTCCTCACGACATGCTGGCTGCTCCCCCCAGCGCCAGAGAGCCGGGCGGAAGCTGCCACGTCTTATGACCGACCCTCGGAGACCACCCCCCGTCGTTCCTGCGATGTCCTGCCGTGACGCAGGTCGGCCCTCTTCAGAAGGGGCCTGTGTGAGGGGATAAATAGCAGGACGGGTGGAGTATTGGGGCCATTATAGAAACCGGCTGCTCCAAGAAAGAAGAGGCATTTCAGGAGGGGGTGGGAGGCCAGGACCAGATGTGGGGCCCTGAGGTTTAGATGGAGGAGCTTGGCTTTGATCCCGTGGGCCTCAGCGAGACAGAGCAGCTAAGAGGCGTCAGGCAGACCCGAGCCCCCACCCGGCTTCACGGCTTAGGGAAGCAGAGGCACCCAGCAGCCGTGGGCCTCGGAAGAGTTGCTCAATCTCTCCGAGCCTCAGCTTTCCCATCTGTAGAATGGGACTAGCAGTGCTGGGCCGGGGTCCTGAGAGGACCGAATGACACAGCACGAGCAGGGTATTTTGCACGGGACCTGGTAAAATGGAAGGTGCTCAGGGTTACTCTGAAGGGTTGGCGTGTGAGTCCACGTGGGTGAGAGAGAGAGGGGTGGTTCGTGTGCTCCGAGGCATTTGGGAAGATGGACCCTGCAGGGTGTGCACGGGGGACTAGAGAGGGAGAGACGCACTCCGAGTGAGAAGAGCCGGACACGCTCAGCGTGTGTGTAAAACGCAGTGGCCTGCGCGGCGGCCCTGGGCCTCTGCGTGGCTTCAGGGCGCTGCGTCTCTCCAGAAGCCCATTGGAAGGATGGAGGCGGCGGGCACAGCGCTCAAGCCAGCGGCTCTCAGCGTGAGCGGGGCGGCGTCGGGGTGGACCCATCTCAGGGGGCGGGGGGCACCCGAATGAAGAGAAGCTCTGCTGGGACCCGCGATCTATGGCGGTCCGTCCTCTTCCGTCCAGCATGTCCTCCGGAGCGCTGGTCAGGGACCGGGGCCGCCGCTCTGCCCTGCCCCTGCCTCACCTGCCAATGTCACCCCAGCTCTCCCCGCTGGCTTTGGGGGTGCAGCGGCACCCCAATGCCCGCAGGCCCTTTCACCTCCCGACCCCTCTTCGTCAACCCCACCTCCCAGGTGGACGGTGTACCTCGGTGGATTTGGGGCAGATGAGTTTCAGGAAGACCCGCCCATGGTGGTGCCAGAACCCAGAACGTTTGCTCAACAGGAAATATCACCTGCCCCGAGACAGGGGCTGCCCTTCAAGAGTTATCTTAATCCGCAGTTTCCTTCTCTTCTCCTTCTGGCTGCCCCCTGCTCCTGAAACAAAACAGCCAAAGAGATTTCAGGAGCCGGGGGCACCACGGCCTCGTGGGCTTTCCGTTGTGACCGAACCTTTCGCTTCCTGATAGATAGGAAACCATTCTCCCTGCCTTATGCAACTCAGCTTGGCTGCGGCGCCCTCATTGTCCCCCGCCGACAGCCGCAGAAAAGGGCATTATTGCGCCGACTTACTTGGAAACACTAGACGCGTCGTCCAGCCTTCACCTAACCGGTGTGTAATTGCGGATTACCTGGGCGAAAAACGTCGGGAGTGAGGCGGGGGGCTCGGGAGGGTGGGGGAGGAGGGAAAGCGGAAATTCTCCTTGCCGGTGGTGGCCAGATATTCCAAACTAAAACTTCACCAGGCTTGTCTCATAAACGATTTTGGACGGACTGGCAACTTCCGTTATGTAAGGAGTCTTCTGGTGGTGGCACCCACGGCTGCACGTAAGGACTGGACCACGAGAGGACGGTGGTCAGCTGATGTCCGAGCCTCCGGGGGGTAAAGATCTCTGAGCGGCAGAGATCTGGCCCCGTCGAAGCCGGCTGCGCTCACCGTTGAAACTGTTAGGCACAAAGGCTGTGCCCAGGGACCGCACGTCAGCGTCACCAAGATGATTTAGAGGCAGGATGAGCGTATCTGAAGAGTGATTTAGGAGAACTCTTAAAAGGAACATTAAAAACCTTTGAGAAGTTGGAAAAACAGAAGCTAGTAGTTAGGAGCCAGGGCTTAGAGACCAAGATCTGGGTTCCGACCCCAGCTCTGGGTGATTTGATACAAGTTACTTAACTTCTCTGTGTCAAAGTTTCTTAAAAATACCTACCCTCCCAGCTGCCTTAGAATCCAGGGCCACCGACACTGGCCCAGCCAAGGAGATACAAGTGCAAGTCGCCTAGAGATTTCCTGGTGAACTTTTGCTTTCTTGATTCAGGCATCGCCCCTTCCTCCTTGGCTCTTCTCTTCTTCCAGGAGCTCAGGCTAAAGGCTGGAGGTGAAGCAGCCACCTTGGGCCATGAGGATGGAAACATGCTAAGGACGGTGGCGGGGGAGAGTCAGAAGTGCTTGGACTTTGATGGCCTCATGGAGATGCTGCTCCCACTCTTGTTAGCTGAGAAAATTAAGCCCCTACTGTTCAGCCTCTTTCCCTCCCTTGAGCAAGTGTCACTGGGCACCTGTCGGGTCTGTCCCTGTCCTCACGCAGCCTACAAAATACTTAGAAAATGGGACCCCAGTCATGAAGTTGAGAATGGGGGCCAACCCCAGCTAGGGAGGGAATGTGCTCCACCGTCTTTAAACCTTGGGGTGGCAGAGCTATCTCTGCACACAGGACGGAAGTTTTATCCTCTTCAAATGCCAAGGCAAACTCACCCTTTCCGCAAACATGGGTGGGGTCCCTCTCTTGGCCCGAGAAGATGTCTTAAGTCAAGGCTCAACTTCCATGGTTTTGCCTTTGAAGTTACTTCTTACTTTTCTGTTCCTTTTAGTCCAGACTGGCTGTGGTTTCATTCATACAGATCCCACAAAAACCTTGTAGGTTTAGCAAGCAGGAAACAGGGGTCCAAGCCGCCAGACAGTAAGGCTTTCCACAGATCCTCTCCGGATAACTGCATTTCCAGTCGCGACTTACAAGGAAATGGCTGGCTGGTTCCCAGTTCAGTTACGTCCCCACAAGGGTCCTTATTCTCTGGGGACTTGTTTTCCAGAAGCTCAGAATTTCCCAAACCATCAATTTCTGGTTTCTTTGTGCCCAGGAATTCAGTTCTTAGCTTATCTCTTTCCTCTTGAATTTTTCTGTAAGCTGCAAATAGAAGCCAGGCTGCATTTTTCACATTTAGTTTGGAAATCTCCTCAGCTAAACATCCAAGCTTGTCACTTTCAAATCCCCCCTTTCATCTAACATCAGGAGTCAATTTTGCCAAGTTCTCTGCAACTTTAAAACAAGGATGGTCTTTCTTCTAGTTTCCAATAATACGTTCATCATTTCCTTCTCAGGCCTCATCACTAGTACCTTTAGCATCCATATTTCTTTTATTTTCTTTTTTTTAAAGATTTATTTTATGTATCTATTTTTCATTGTTTGTGATTGCTGTCTGCTCTCTGTTCGTCTTCTTTAGGAGGCACTGGGAACCGAACCCGGGACCTCCCATGTGGGAGGGAGGCACCCAATCACTTGAGCCACCTTCGCTCCCTGCTTGTTGTATCTCTCATTGTGTTTCCTTACTGTGTCTCTTTGTTGTGTCATCTTGCTGTACGTGCGCATTGCAGGAACCAAACCTGAGACCTCCCATGTGGTAGGCAGGTGCCCAACTGCTTGAGCCACATCCACTTCCCCAGGATCCATATTTCTACCAACAGTCTCTTCAAAGCAATCTAAGCCCTTTCTATTAAGACTCTCACAATTCCTCCAGAATCTTCCCCTTACCCATTTATAAAACCAATCCAACATTTTTTTTTTTTGTATTTGCAAGCAGCAGCACCCCACTTTCTT
>JAQZBX010044428.1:0-21369 GCA_029593785.1 Cabassous unicinctus
TCATATGGTAAACGGGGGCTCTATCCACTGAACCACACCCGCTTCCCGCAAGAATGCCTTTTGGAACACTCTACTGAGCTAAGTATTCCTACACCAGAGTGTGTTTGTGGAGAGACCTTGGAGGGCCTCTTATCCCATCCTCCTCGGCAGCCCAAATCTCTTTCACGGTATTCCTGCCAGGGAGGCCCCCAGCTTCTGCTTGAATGCCCTGTCACTGGCCAGCTACAGGGGATAGAATGTGCTTCTGTAGAATTGCAACCTGTCTTCTTTTAAATTTCAGAATATACTGTTTCTAACTACCTGTCATATCTCCTTGAGTTATCTAATGTTTTAAGACCAGTTCAATCTAAGCATTAATCCTCCCCCAACGACAGCAATAACAATTAGATACCCATTGGAAAATCAGGAGATTTTGATCTCCACAGATGACTGTCATGTACTTATCTTAAGCCCTTGTTCTAATGGCTAATTCCTGATTAACCTGACTAATGAAAATGTATCACAGTAAAGAAAGGTTTGTCATGCCTTGTTATCACTTCATAAGGCTGTCATTCTAGATACCTGCCATAACATTAGGATATTTCTTTCCCAATAAAACATGATCATGATGTGCTTGGCTAATAAAATGGAAAAAAAGCAGTGTATTAAAAATATGTTTAAAATGATTTGCATGAGTGATAAAAATATAAACTACCACAATCATCATTGTCAACATCATCCCCAGTTTATTTGCCTTTTGAAATCCCTGCCTGACCTTGGGGGTGGGAGGTAGATAAAGGAAGAGGGAGGCAGAAAATTAACATCTATTAAATGCTTACCAGTGCCAGGCACAGTGCTAAACCCTCACAACAGCCCTGTGAGGTAGGTATTATTACTCCCTTACAGGTAAGGAACTTGGGCCCAAAGAAGTTAAATAACTCGCCTGAGGTCATACAGCTTTTGACAGGGGCATCCGGCGTTTCACTCAGGTAAGTCTGCTTCTGAAACCCACACCATTTCCCTTAAACCCAGACTGGTTAATTTTACTTTGACCCCAGCAGTGACACTGTTGAGGAGATATGCTAGGCTCAAAGACCTAACTAACCCTTCTCAGTTACTCAGACTCCCCAGAGGACAGCCAGGAGTTCAGAGCCATCAGCTTTGTGCTGGGTCACAATACTGCCTTCACACAGGGGTGCTCACATGGGCAGCACTACCAGCACCGTCACCGGTGACACACTCAGTGTCACATCCAACACACCCGAGCACTCACACAGGCTGGCTGTACTGTCTCTTCTCCCAGGCGGTGGTGTGCGCAGCCAGCAGGGGTCGCCGGCACACCAGGAATTACCACTTGCTGGGCCTGTCTCCCTCTGCCCCAGCAGGGCGGAAATGTTTCTCCTCTGCTCTTCTCCTAAAATCGCTTGCTATTCCCTCCTTTCTTTGCCTTTCCCTCCCAGCAGCCCCCCTTCCCCCGCCAGGCTCTGTAAGTTTCTAACAATGAGCTGGGTAGTTGCCCACTATATAGTATCCTCAGCTGCCCAACCCCAACCCAGACCAGGGACCAGGAACTTGGGCAGGATTGCCTGCCTTTAGGAATGGCCAGGAAGCAGGTATGAAGCCTGTAATGCCTAATCTGGTTCAGCCTTGTTCAATTAGGTCTCTCCCTCCTCTCAGTGCTTCCCCAATACCTATTGCTTCTCAGCAGCCTTCACTATACCCTGCCCTGGCCATCCTTTTCTTGTCCCAAGATCCATGTAGTATCTGTCCCACACCTCCTCAAGATCTCCAAAGCCCTTTAGCTCCCTCCTCTTCAGAGGGCCTAAGAATGAAGGACGAGGAAAATCTCTATTGGAGTGATCTGTGGCCGGTGGTTTTGGATGAAAAATCATGCTTTGGGGAATGAAGGAGAGGAACTCGAGTTCCCTGCCTCACAAGAGAAAGAGGGGCTCATGTCTGCTCCCTGCAGGAAAGGGGCCCAGGCACCAGCTGTGGAGGCAGCTGCGATTGCCCTCTGGGAGGGGCATCTCTCCCCCCTTTTCTGCACCTTTCCCCTCCCTTTTTTATAGCAACAGCGCCCCAGCTTTTCCATCCCCCCATCTCTCATTCCCTCCCCCCAACTCCTGGAGCCCATTGATTGGCGGCTGCCTGCTGCAGGGCCGGCTGGGTTTATGGCTTTGCGGCAGCTGGGGAGAAAGCAAGGCCAGAAACAGAAAAATGGAGACTGACCAAGAAACGATGAACGAGGGAAAAAAGACCCTGAGACTAACGGAAACCAAAAATCAAAATGATGAGGTGGAAAGACTCAAGCAGAGGTGGACACAAAGAAAATAACAGAGATGCTGATAATGTAGACAATGTAACAGGGATGGGGAGAGGAGGGAGAGAAAGGCATAGACAGAAAAACATTGGAGAAGTCCTGAGAGTAGGGATGTGCAGGGCTTTCCAGGGGGCAGGAATTGCTGGTAGTAGGTAGGGAGTGGGACGGACATCTAGGGACTCCCAGAAACCATTCTGTGATACAGAAGAGGCTGGAAGGGTCTTGGAGCTAATCCTTGGTCCCCACATCTGTCATCCAGTCCACCCATTCGAGCCTTGCCCATGTCCACATCTTCCTAGATTTTAAGGTTGTTTTTTTTTGTTTGTTTGTTTTTTGTTTTGTTTTTTTTTGCAGAAATTTCCTCCTTTGGAATGACCCATGACCCAGGTATTCCATGAACTGAATGAGGAAACTGAGGTCAGAGATTTGGGAGGGATCCTAACATTAGAACTACCTTTGTCAAGTATGAATTGCCTTGTAAAGTTGTTAGCTCTCTGTCAAGGCATCTAAATTGGCACATGCCATATTTACCTTATATTATAGTTATTTCTCTGCTCATCTTTTTTTGTGAATGTATAAGCTCCTTAACAGCAACTTTGTGTTAACACAAACTTAACTTTGTGGCTCCCACAGTGCCTTGTTCTTGTTTATTGAGTGAACCAATGAATGGCCCCTGGAGATGTTTAAGCAGAGGTTGGATGACTACCAATGAGAGATGTAGTCCAGGGAATTTCTGCAGTGAGTGGAAGTTGGAAATAATCTCTAAAAGGATCTATGAGTCTATATATACAGACCTGAGCTTGCTCTGTTTCTTTTCTTCTCCAAATATGCAGGGGAAAGAGACAACATGGGAAACCCCAAATTACAAAATTCCTACATGCCAGACACTGTCCAAGGCATTTTGCTTATCTAATCCTATTTAATCTTCACAATAACTTTTCCCAGTGAGTGTTATTCACATTTTGCAGATGAAAGCTCAGAGAGATGAAGTATTTTGCTCAAGGCCACATGATTAGGAAATAGGTCAAACTAGGTCTATGGGACTGTAAAGCCTAGGTGATTTCCACGACACCATGTTTCCACCAATTTGAGAGATCTCCACAGTTTCAAAAGAGGAAAGGCAAAGGGAGTTGAGACATGTAGGGAAAAGAGGGAAGACATAGTTTCTAGATTTAGGATAGGTAGAGAGATCCTAAACTCGAAGCTGGGAAGAAAAAATCCATTTTTGTGAGAGTTAGAATAGGACATTTCTGCTCTCACCAGAGTATCAATAGACCTGGAAGAGGGGTGGGTATGAGGAAGTTGGATAGTGGAAACTGGAGATGGGGTTTTGAGGACTGGACTCTCTGGCCATAGTTTGGGAGTACGGGGTATAGGAGTGCATCTAGAATGCAGTCTTGGGAGTTCCAGGCATTTTGTCTTCCTTCCAGGAGGAATATAGGAAGTTTGGCATGATTAAAGAACATCTAAGGGACGTCCATGTTATGGGGGTCCTATTCTGTGGCAGGGCTTAGGCCAGTGCTGTGCAATAGAAATATATTGTGAGTCACATATGTAATTTGACATTTTCTAATAGCCACCACATTAAAAAAAAAGAACCAGGTGAAACTAAGTTTAATAATATATTTTATTTAAATCAATATATCCAAAATATTATCATTTCAACATGCAATCAATATAAAACTCATTAATGAGATATTTTACATTCTATTTTTGGAACCAAGTCTTTGAAATCTGGTATATATTTTACACTTACATACATCTCAATTTGGGTTAACCATATTCTAAGTGCTCAGTAATTACACGTGGCTAGTGGCTACCGTAATGGACTGCACAGTTTTAGGCTTTAAATTAATTTAGAGTGTGCCTCATTCCTGGCTAGTCAGAGGTAGTAGCAGGAGCTTTGATGTTGGAGTCCCAGATATCTTGGTTCCAGCCCTTGACTTTTCTTACACCTTGACTCAGGAACCCTCATTTTTATGTGATTCTGGAGACAGTCCCAATTCCTACAGATCAGAAGAACCATGTGTTTATTGCAGGGCCTATGAAGTCTGGCTGCACAGTAACTTCCACCTCTAACACTCTCCTCAAACTCCTCTTGCTGAGCCACCAGTGACCTCCTGGCTGTTATTCCATTGGTTTCCAGGAGTCATTTTGCTGCACCTGCTACTGCTGTCCTCTCTCCTTGACTCATCTCTCCCGAGTTCCTTCTTGCCTCTCTGATCTTTCTCAGGTTTCTCCATGAGTACACATCAACTTCCCTTACATGTTGATGTTCTCATGGGTTCTGCCCTTGGCCCTCTTACCCTCTCATTCTAATGCAGGGAGTCCTGGGTGATCTTTCTTCTCTCATCACCTTTACATTCATGGATCTTATATCTCTATCTCCAGTGCCAAACTCTTTTGATCTCTGGATTTAAGTATGTGTCTATCCAACTGCCTGCTGGACCTCTCCTGAAGATCCCAAAGACATAGGGAATTCAGCAAGCCAAAACCATGCCAATCATCTTTTCTCTCAAAAATATTTCTCCAGCTGTAGTATTTATTTGATGAATGGTATCACCAGCCACTTGATTACTGAAACCAGAAACCTGGGATCAGCTTGCTCCGTATATTCACTTCCCATATCTAATTCTCACCGAGTTTCATTAATTTTGCATCTAAATAATTCTGCCTCTTTCCCTCTTGGTACTGCCTAAGTTCAGGTGCTCACCATTTTTGCTTGGGTTCTTTCAATAGGTTCCTAACTGGTTTCTCTGGACTTTCATGATCTGGCAATAGAGCATAAGCTCCATAAGGGCAGGCATTTCTGTCTGATTTGTACATCCTATTTCCCAGTGCCCAGAACAATCCCTGTCACATAGTAGGCACTCAGTTAATATTTGTTGAGTGACTGCATGAGTAAATGTCAGTAGTCTACCTTTCCAGCCCTTCTTCCTCACCATGTGGGACCTTCACTCAGCAGCCGTACCTGAGTGCTTAGACTGCTGAGCAAGCTATGCCTTCACACATTCTGTTCCTTCTGCCTGCACACGCTTGGCTTACATCTACTCATTCTTTAAGATCCAGGCCCCACATCGTTGCCCCTGGGAAACTTTCTCCCCAGTTTTGTTTAAGTACTCCTCCTCTGTGGTTCCCTTACACCCTGTGCATACCTCTAAAGCAGCACTTATCTTGCTTTCTCATATTTGTTGGTTTAAGTTGACTGTGAGCTCTTTGAGGTCAGGGTTTTTGACAGTTCCATCTCTGTTCCCCAGTACCTGACCCATAAAGAGTACTCCACAAAGTTCTCTGAATTAAAGGATGAAGCATCTCCCTCCCAAATGACATTACATTTTGTTCTTTCAGGTAACACAGGGCACGTCAATGGTATTACTAATGTTTGATGTTTTTTTTAAGGTTGGATAGTAAGTCTGAGGATGTTCAGTTTATTATTCTTTCTCCATCTGCCACATAGATTCTTGTATGTATGAAACATTTTATTAAAATAATTAAAAATTATTTTTGGGGAACTGGACCCATGTGTGTCTCTGCATTAGACTTTAAGGATGCAGAGATGTATAAACACAGATGCTGCCCTCAAGTTGCTTATAGCCTAGAGGGAAAAAAACTTGTAAACTCAATGCAGTATGTTTTTACAAAGTGCTTTATAGTATTTCAGAAGAATGACTGGCTTTGCCTGAGGGAAGTCAAGGAAGGCTTCATGGAGGAAGTGTCTTTTGAGCTGAGGGGAAAGTATGTGCTAAGAGGTATGCAAAAGTAGTGCATATTTTTGTGGAGCACTTCTGTAAAACTGGAGTACAGAGTTCCTTAGGGTAGTTTGGGAAATGCAAAAGCCAGGCTGGGACCAGATGGTAAGGACCCTGACTGCCACACTAAGTGATGTGCACTTCATGTTCCTAAGTGGGGAGCTATCTGTTTGGATTCATTCATCTACCATCAAACACACTACAGTAATTCCTACTTGCCGCTGCTTGGACTGCTTTTCCTTTCACACTAGAGTCTCAAGCCCATAGCCCATTCAGATCTATCAGTTTCTGCATGGATGCTGGGAAGCAGGGAGGGAAGGAGATGATATATTACAGAAGGGAAAACAAGCAGTAAGGCTGAGTTGCCAAATACCACACAGTGAGAAGGAGACAGAACTAGAATTGGAACCCAGCTGTATTATCTCCTTACCCATGCAGTCAATTACCATTACCTGAGCTCCTTTGGTGTGAGGGGGACCATGCCTTGGGTCCTGGGGTAGGAAAATCATGAGGAAGAAAAATGGCTCCCAACTTCTGGGGAAACGCTCAGTCTGAAAGCACAGACTACATATCAGAAAAACATACAAAGGGCAGAGAAAGGAGCCGCTGGAAACTCTAGCTATCAGGGCCAGGGAGTGTGGTGAGGGACTGGGGGTGGGTGTGGCATTATGGAGAAGGCGAATGTGGAGCAGGTTTGGGAAAGTGAAGCAGGACAGGACAGGGGGAGAGGAAGAGGCAAGAATGACCCGTGTGACGTTGGGGAGGTGGGAAAGAACAAAACCTACATTGTAGTCCTCATAAGCGCTTTAGACTGGCAGCCTCTGCGTCAATGGCCTCGTGCAGCTGCCAAATCTGACTCCTGTGAGGGTGTGTGTGGCTTTTGAAGAGTCTGTGGGGTAGGAGCAGGGGACCTGGGTCCCTGTTTCTGTCCGCCTTCCTTCTCTTTTGTACTAGGGGACCACCCTTCTGGAAGCCAGCATGCCTGAGTCCCAGATTCTTTCCCCTACCCAGTCTCCCCCAGACATAAATCAGAAGTGATTTCATTAAATGCACCTCCTGCTGGGGATGTTGGCTCATAATTCCTCTCTGATTAACCCCCACTACCCCGGCAAGTTTATAGGCCAGGATAGGGAGGGGGGGAAGAGGAGGGGTATAGGAGAGATGGGGAGAATCCCAGGCGGGTGATGGATGCCTCTGTCAGCCCAGCTCGTATTTATTAATAGTCTTAATACGGGAAGCAATAAAGGAAGAGAGGGATTCTATTAATTAAATCATTGTTATAATTAACTTTCATTAAAGGAGGATCAATAAAGAGAGGTTGAGATGGAGAGAAGGGAGATCCATTATCTCTAATTTCCTTGGAAGGGATTCAGGGAATGAGATGGGGTTGCTAGGAGACAGAGATGTGAGGGAAGAAGGAAGGATGTAAGATGTCATCCAGGTGGGGCTGAAAGGGGGGTGAACAGGAGGGTTTCAGGTGGATGAAAAGAAGGAATGGTGGGGGTGGTGCACCCAGGGGCTCTGGAGGGAATGAAGGTGGCTGATACTGGGATAGAGAACAAGGGGGTTGAAGGCATGTGCTTATGCAGAGCTCTGCTGAGAGCCTTGGTGAGCACGCAGGTCCTTAATAAATGCTTTACGACGCTGTGCGTGTGTCTGTCTAGCTTGTGAAACTGGTTAGAGTGGATAAATGTTTTTGCGATTGAAGTCAGAGCATGCATATGGGTGAGGATGGCCTAAGAGTGAGAGAGGCAGGCAGAGATGGGAAGGAAATAGAGTAGTCTTTTGAGGTAGGGGGCTTAGGGTATTTTTTGCTAAGTGGATACTTGAAGGTGTGTACTCTTGCCTGCAGTAATGCCTGTTCTTTGGCCCAAGATACAGTAAGGGCTGCTATGGCAGGTGAGGGTCTGTGTAGTGGAAACTTCCCCTCCATCTTCCACTACACACACCTTGCACCTTGTGCCAGTACCCTGGTTCCACCCCACCCCACCACTGGGACTAACCCTAAGCGGAGCCCGTGCAGACCCATGTGTTTGCCCTTGCCCCCAGTGCAGGAGCCCCCATGCCAGACCCCCACCTGAGACAAAGGTTCTTTATCCCTCCTTCTCTTCCCACTGGAGGCCAGAACACCAGGAGACACAACGGGAGACCATCCACCCCGCATCCTCCCCCACGAGGCAGGGATGATTCCCCTCCTGCCCTCTCCCCTCCATCAGGGTCTAGCAGGCAGGAGTGTGGAGCCTTTTTGCTCTAGGCACACCTCATGATAAGAACACATTTTATTAGAATAGTTATACATATCATATAAATATATCTGTCCACACTACAGGTAGGGGTTAGGGACATCAGGGTGAAAGCTCTTATTGCTGTGGGAGGATTTAGAAAGGGAGATGGGGCTGAGAAATGGGGAGACCTGGGACCACTTGTTCCCCCCACTCCTCACAGAAGGCACAAATGCATTTTTTCTTTCCATGTGAGGATGCTGGGGGATGGTGGCAGGAAGGGGAGGGAGAGGAATGCAAGAAACCTCAAAAATACAAAAGAAACCTCCAACCATAATATCTAATGCTATGGAAAAGGCTGGGTTAGGGAACAGAAGGCAATGGGGGAAACAGAAAGAAGAACCAATGATGCTTAGAACCAAAAGAGACCTGAAGAAGTCCTATTGTCCATGCTGCTGCCTCTGTGCAGGTCTCAGAGAAAACTCAGGGAAGCAAACATAAACCCCAAATAAGAAGGGGGGTGCACCAGGAATTGGCTTTGGGGCACCAGAGAGAGAAATGAATGCAAGTGCATGTATGAGTGTGTATGAGCTGGTGGTGGTGGTGGTTCAGTGGCTGGTGAGAGTGACAGACGCAGCCAGGGCTAGGACTGGATGATTCTATTCCCACAGGGGAAGGTCTCCTCCATCCTGGTTCCTTCAAAACCGCTTTCAAGGGGTAAATTCAGCCACTGCTTCCAAGAAGAATCCCTGTCTGGGACAAAAGAACCAGGTGGGAGAGGATGAAGTTAGAGCTTGGGATGAAAATGGGGGCACACAGGAGTGGTTCTTAGGGAAGAGAATCTCATGGAGTCCAGTGTGAGGGAAAATAGGCATGAGACCCAAGGGTGCATCTGTGTGTGAGTGTGTATGTGGGTGTTTGTGCACATGTGCATTTGTGCATGTGCTAGGGAAGGGGGGGATCATTCAAAGGTGAAGGGGTCCTGGGTGCTGAAAAAGAAGTGTCCATCCATGTGGTCCTCCAGGGCATCCTTGTCACTCTCGGCAGGGAAGCGCTCCTTACAGATAGGACACTCCTTCCATGGGGGGGTGCCAGGGCCCCCAGTGCTGGCCTCTGACAGGGGACCCACTGCAAAGCCACTAAAGAGAGGCAGAGAGGAAAAAGTCAGTGTGCTCCCTCACCCCTCCAGACTTGTGGACCTCTGGAAGAGGGACCCGTGCACCCGGGCTCCCAGATTATCCTGTTCTAATGCAGCATCTTGGTTGTTCTCTCTCCTAGCCTCTATTACAGCATCTCCCTCCCTACAATAGAGGAAGCATTAGTTTTTCAGCACCCCATGTCCTCTCTTTAGTCCCTGCTTGTCTCTGTAGTGCAGAGCCCATCCCCCAGCCTCCTGTTCTCCTCCCTCTATCTCCGTCTGCTGCCTAATGAGGCTGAAAATGAGTCTGACATCGTCCTTCATCTTCCTGCTCCAGCTGAGAAGGATGACAGCATCACCCCCTCCCTGCCCTGAGCCCATCTCACATTCAGGCAAAGCTGGGGGCTAGATGACAGAATCTCTTTCCCCTGTCCTCTCTTCTTGACCCAGGGAAGATAAGGGAAGGCTGGAGGTGGCAGTCTGATACCTGAACCTCCCACCCCTGAAGTTTTACCCACCAAAGGGTCCCCAGGGAAGTCAGGGAAGAGGGAGAGCATCTCAGGGGTAACCAGATGGATGCTGGATCCAGTCTTTTCTCTGCTTCTATCCCTGGGAGCTTTGGTCACCTCCCTTCCTCCCTGGAGCCTAGGTACCTATCTGGTGGTTGGGAAAGGGGAAGGGGCAAGAGAGAGGGGATGCAGGGCAATTTGGGTTCCACAGAAGATGGTGCTAGAACAACATAGAAGCCAGTTAAAGGTAGGGCTTCTGAGCGCTCATGTGCATTTGATAAGATGGGAGGGGGGGGATGGATAAGATGAAGGCACTTGGGATTTAGAGTGGTGGGTAATTTTCTGTGTCAACCACACCTGCCATCTCCTTGTCTTGGTTAGGACCAAGAAGAGGGAACTTGGGGGAAGGGCATGTTGACTATTCACATGGATTCCCTTTTTCCACCTGCATCTTCCCTCCTTGTGCTCCTCTTATTGCACTCACCTGGCCATGTCATAGAATGCACTACCCAGTTCAGGAAGCAGCAGGTTGGCCTCCTCACCCCCATTCTGCACAGCTGCCATCAGGACTGACTTCTCATCTTCAGCCTCCTGGGCACCAAAAAGACAGGACTGGGTTTTGGGGGTGGTGTCCCAAGATGGCAGTGGGTAGCGTACTGGGACATGTAAGGGAAGAGCAGCCAAGGCTGCGACAGTGACCAGAGGGGCTATAGCAGGAGTGAGCAGGAGAGGTGTTTTGATGGGGGCTGGTGGATAAGAAGAGAATGAATGTGAGGGAGGAGGGGGTGGAAGCAGTGAGGCCATTGGGTCAGACTGGGTTTTAGGGTGGTATCCTTTGGGTGGCTTTGAAGAAGAGGCTGGGCAGATGCCAGCCTCCTCTCCCCCGAGGAAAAAAAAAAAGCAAGCCCTGCATGGCCAAGACTTCCTTGGGTTTGGCCCTACTCTCTCCTTACCGCGCCTCTCTGTCTTCCCTCACTGCTCACCGAGTCAGAGCTACTGTCCTCAGCTGGCCCTGAGAGATTGGGAGCAATGGGAGCCGGCTGGCTGATGACAACGAGAGGAGAAGCCTCTTGGGGCCCAGCAGGAGAGGAGCCTGGGTCTCCACGCTCACACAGGCGATAGGGCGGGAGCCTCATATCTTCTGGGGACTCATCCTCTGAGTCTGTCAGAACTGCTGGGCAGCCTGCAGGCGAGGGAAACAGGCAGGGGAGAAAAAAAGGGGCTTGGATCAGTTTTATCTACTCTGGATGGAGGGATACAGTTAAATTAAACAGGGGCCAGAGACTGGGAAGGAAAAAGGCAAAATACATAGAAGGCAGAGGCAACTCCCAGAGAGGTCACATGGAGCTTTCCCCCACCAGGGGAAGTAGAGTGGGGAAGAGGTGTCATAGATTGGGGGAGTACAGACTCAGTCCTGTAGTGGCCTCCTCATCCTCAGTGGCAGCATCCTCATTCCACTTCTCATCTGCCACCTTCTCCAGGCGGGCCTCCAGCTTTCTCATGTACTCTAGCAGTTCCTTGAGTTAGGGAGGAAAGAATCAGGTGCCAGAAGCTGGAAGGATGCCAACCTTGCTGGCCTGCAGAGCCTTTCCTTGCATCCATGATGAACTCTTAGCTTCTCAGGGACGGATGCCTTCAGCAAGGAGTGGGGTGACTTAAGGTAGGTGCTCTTCCCCTAGGAGCCCTCCTTCACCTCTTACATCCCTCCTTTCCCCTATCAATCTTCCTCTCTCCTGCTGAGTCAGTTAAGAGGAGGAGCCATAGTCCCATTTTTTAGCCTCTGGGACCTTTAAGAGATACCAGTTTCTAAGTCAAGAGGACAAGAAGATACAAAGTTTCTAGTCCTCAAGTCCTCAACTTTGGTATCCAGAGAGCCTGAATCATGTGTTCTCACCTGCTTCTCCTCCTGCAACTGTTCCTTTTCCTTCTGGAACACGCGCAGGGCTGATCGCAGCTCTGCCAGTTCCCGCTTACTCTCTGACAACTGCACCTGAGAAAAAAGGGCCATATGGAAGCTGGAGCCTAGAATGTTTCTCCAAGAACCTGGCCTCTGGGACCTGGACCCAACAATCTGGAACCAGGAATCTAATACCCATCTTTCCATGCCTTTGCTCCTCTCCGGCTTCAACACACACAGGGGAAGTCCCAACACTCCTCTTCTCTGAATCTCTCGTCTTGGACACAGGTGTTTCAATCTTCTGAATCCCAAACTCTGCCCCTAGAGTGTGGGACCTGGATGACTGCCTCTAGGCTAGGGTCTAGGGGCCTTGGTCACACAAGGTGGTGATCTTTCATTCTTCTGTCATCCCTACTATGCCCAGGATGTGTGCCCTGATTGCTGAAGGGGACACTGATGTTTCAAATCAATGAGCTCTGAGAGGTGTACAAGTGAGACACTGCCCAACATCTAAGTGAGCACCAAGACAGGAGGCCATGGGACCAGGACTTGTCGGTGGATTGGTGCCTCACCAGGCTAGAGTCCTTTTCCCGGGCCAGTTCCACCTTGAACACTTGATTTTGGGTCCTCTCCTCCTGAAGTGCCTTCTCCAGTCGAAGTATCTCTGCACTCAGCTTCAGGATCTTGTCCTTCTCTGCCTGAGAAGGTGAAAAAGGAAAACGGGAGGGTGAAGGCAAAGAAAAACGGATGGCACTGGCAACAGCAGCATCCCTCACTATGTCCCTTCCTTTATTTAACTGAATTGTTTTTTAACTCATTTCTCTTTCTTGCCTTCTTCGTTCCCTATACACCTTGAATGAAGGATAGGAATGATAGGAAGGCGCTGCGCTGATCAGGAATTGGCACTCTGGCAGGACTTGTACCTAGGATGGTAAGTATTCCTGAATCAAGGAAGATATGGAGAGCAGGACTGAGATACCCTGGTTAGGGATGGGTACGCCTGGAAAATGGAGTGGATCTCTGTCATAACACCTCCTGCCCCTAGATCCTCTAAGATTCTCAACCCTCTTTCTCTCCTCCCAGAGTATCTGGCCACATATAGCAGTTCCCATGGAGGTAGGGTAATGGTCCCGAGACTGCCAGGTCCCCCCATCCTCTACCTCCACACTCTGCAGCAGCCCTGCCCGCTCCTTGCTCCACTGGTTTTTTTCCTCCTTCAGGTGCAGACTGAGCTCGGCCAGCCTGCCATTGACTTCAGCCACTTCCAGGCGGCTGCGGTGTAGCTCAGCTATGGTGCGGTCCCTGGCTCCTGCTGCGCTGGCCAACTCCTCCCCCAGAAGGGCTGCTTTCTGCTGGCTTGAGGCTGCAATCTCCTGGGCCCCTCGAAGCTGCTCCTTCAGGGGCTCCAGCTCAGCCTCAAGAAAAAGGAGGAGATGGCAATCAGGGCTCCCAGGGAGTCACTGGCAAACCAGGAAGGTAAGCAGGTTCCCTCCTCCTCCACCAGGTTCGCCTCTTCCCCACCCTCCTCCCCACTGCTTTCAGGACCCAGGACTATGTCGTTTAGCCTTTAGTCATGTCTTTTCCCCTTCTCTCTGGCCACCTGGGCTTTTCAACAACCAGCCAAAGGAATCTGTTCTGCTTCTTGCTGCCTAGAGGCCTTCACTCACCACCCGCTGCTGGGCCTGGCCTAGGGTGTCCTTCATCTGGGCCACCTTGTCCTTCAGTCGTTGGGCTTGAGCACCCTGCTCCTCCTGCCGGCCCCTGGCCTCCTGCAGCTCCAAAATCAAGCGACGGTTCTCCTGTTCTGCCATTTGGAGCTCAGCCTGATGTAGGTGGTGAGCAGGTGAGGAAAGGGATACATATGTTTGGGGTGAGTAGGGAGGTGGACCATTGTGAAGAGAGAAGTTAAGGTTCCACTTCTCAGATCTGAACACAAATGCAAGCATTCAGCTCTTTTCAGCCCTTCTTGAGTTCTTAGCTCAAGGGGACTCAATCCCAAACATCAACTCTCCAGCTCTTGAAACGAAGTATCCAGCTTCACAGCCTAGGATCTTACATGAATCTAGGTATTCCATGTCCCATTTCTACTTCTGCATTGTTCATTTTAAATTAAAGCACAGTCTGGATGTCCTACAGGCCCCTCAAACTCAGTACATCCACATGAAGTCAGAACATACCTCCCATCCACCCATTCCTTCCTATTTTCTCTGTTCATGGCACCTTCTTTTCCCCCTTCAGCCCACAGAAAAGCCTAATGCTGCTCCACCCTCCATTTTGGTCACAGCCATTTTCTCTTTTCTACTATTGCCACAACCACGTTAGTTCAGGCTCTGGTCATTTCTTGCTTGTACTATTATATAGCCTCCTAACTGGTTTGTTTTTACAAGACCATTAGATTAATCTTTTTAAGTACAGATCTTTAGGTACATGCTGGCCCCACTTGAAAATCAACAATGCCTTATTACAGAGTAAAGGTTAAACTCAAGACCCTCCAAATATGATCTGGGCCTTATCTTAAACTCTTCACCCACACATTCAACTGCCCTGAATGTTCTGGCTGCTAAGCCTTTGCTCATGTGTTTTGCTGTTCCTAGAATGGTCTCCTTCTCAACTCTGTCTCCTCAAATTCTACCTATTCTTCACTGCTGAGTGAGTAGTTTTCAAACCATCTTCCACAGAAGTCTAAGATTCTGAGGAAATGATTTAGGGGTTCTGCAAATATTTGATTTAAATTTCTTCTAAATTATTAAAAAATTATGTTAAAAACAACACAAACTCACAAGTTGGGAGCAGGTTGAGAGCCTGCTTTCTATGTACGAGGCCCCGGGTTTGATTCCCAGTACCTCTTAAAAACAAAACAAACAAAATAAACCATCTGTCATTGGGGAGGGGATATAGCTCAGTGGTTGAGTACATGCTTCCCATGTACAAGGTCCTCAGTTAAATCCCCAGTACCCTCTAAAAAACAAACAAACAAAAAACCCTCACAAGTTAAGACATTGGAGATCACCAATCCATTGACACTGCTGCCAGATAAATTCATTTTTGTGCAAACCTCAGAATAGAGTTTCTGTTTTATTTTTAATTTAATTGAAGAGTAAAATGAGATTTCAAGGTGGGCAGTTTAAAATGGCTATCATTTGCATCTTCTTGCATGTTGAATCTTCTTGCGTGTTACTCAGTTCTAGATATTATACAACCAAAACAAAATAAAGAAATAAATACATAAGCTGCTGAGGCTGACAGAACAGTTATCCACAACTTCCAACTTCAAATTTTGGAATCCATCAAAATTACCTAATTGCTTTTGTTGATCGTATAAGTAAATGTTATACATATGAATGTACAAAACTACATTTACAGCAATAAAATATTGTTTTCATTTATTCAGTGAGGTTCCACATAAGATGTAAAACTTCATTGGGGGTGGGGGAAGGGCTTTGCTGTTAAAAAGGTTTGAAAATACTAGGTTAGTTCATGCCCTTTTTATAAAAATCTTTTCTAATATCCCTAACAAGATGTGTTCTTATCCATACCACTGGAGCCTCATAATACTTCATTATACTTCACTTGTGACACTTATTATATTCTACTTTGACTAATCCTGATTTGGGTGTAGTCTTATGTTCCAGCAGAATGCACACAATGTCTTCTTTACATTTTTATCCTCTTTGGTGCTCAGCATACAGAAGGGACTGAAAAAACACAGGATGAACAATTGGGAAAACAAACCAACTCTGAGCCCCTTACCTCACTTTGCTCCTTGTCTGCTTGTACTTCCTTCAGTTGCCCAAGGAGTTTCTCTTGTTCCCGAGACAGGACCTTCACTGTGTCTCTAACCCTGCGAGTGGAGGGCAGCATGTCAGAGAATCTGACTGCCATTCAGGGAAGGAGTGAAGGACTTGCACTTCTGTCTTGAGCTCCTCTACTGATGCTCCTCCAGGCCCAGGCCGCCACTTCACTCTGGGATGCTCAAATCCCCAAAACAAGACAATCCATTCTAAGCTGTCCAAGAGCCCAAGATTCCTGGTTCTAGAGCACAATCTAGAAATAAAAAGAGTTTTCCTTTCCCCTTTATGTACCTTTTTATGGAATGCCCTGCTGAGGTTTCTTGGTTGGTTTTACTCAATCAAGGAATTCTGTCTTTCCTAGACAAGGTGCAGTCACTATTGATTTTAACTTTTTGTCTAGATTGGAAGTTGGCAAATTTTTCTGTAAAGGGCTTGACAGTAAATATTTTAGGCTTTGTGGACTATGTTACCTCTGTGGCAACTACTCAACTCTGCCATAGTAGTGAGAAAGCAGTCATCGACAATGCATAAACAAATGTGTGGTTATCCTAATAAAACTTTATTTATGAGTGCTGACATTTGAATTTAACACAATTTTCACGACACAAAATATTTATTTTCTTTAAATTTTTTTTCAACCACTAAAAAGTGTGAAAAATATTCTTAGCTTGTGGGCCATATAAAAACGGTGGTCGGCTGGATTTGGCCTGTGGGACGTAGTTTGCTGACTCCTGATCTAGACAGTCTCCAATCTTTTCCAGCTGCTCTACGTGATCCTTACTTTTTTACTCCATGACTTAGAATCTAGATATCTAGTATCTCTGGAGAGCAAGATTAACATATCCTGGCTGAAGAAGCCTCAGGGATCAACCCACTTATTACTCTCGGCCTTGTATAGAACATCTCTTTCCATCAAAGAGTTTTTAAAAATATCAAATCTACCAGTACTGAGTGAAAGAAAATTAATCATGTAATTTGATGCAAGAAAGAACTGTCGTGTTTATCCTCATGAAAATCTGAAGGACAAGGATGGGAGGTGGTATTTGTGCTGTTTGGTAGAAATAATAGTTTGGTAGAAGACAGAAATTTATTTTATGTATCTCCAGAAGTCTAAACCAGGACTAATGGGTGAAAGTTATAGGAGGGTAGAGTGTGGCTCAATACAAAAGATTAAAAAATTAGAGCTGTCCAATATTGAAAGAGGTTGCCTTCTGAGGCAGTGATCTTCTTTTATATACTCTAGGTTCCATATTCCTTCCAATGCTAAGATTCTATGATTTCAAACCTTTTTTACAGGGGAGAGATTCCATAATATTCCTGGATCACTATTTCTAATATTTCTTAATAGTGAGAACAGAGTCTAATTTTATTCTTTCCTATGGTAAAATTGAAAACCTATTCTCTCTTATCTTGTTTTGACTATTCAAATCTCCCCCTCACTCCTATCTCCTGCTTAGTTTTTGCTGCACAGTAAATGGTTCTATTATTATTTCTGAAGGAGAGGAATACAGAATAGGGTTGGGAAAAGTGGAAGAGAGCTAGGAGGAAAAAAGCTATCCCCTGGAACTGGAATATCCTGAGTGAGGCTGAGAAGGGAAAGAGAAACCATGTGAGACAGGCTTACCTGAAACAGGAATCTGGGGTGCAGGGGTCATAGGAAATGAAGGGAAATAAGGTAAGAGGTGGGGAATGTCCCCTACCTGTCCAGTTCTACCTCCTTCATCAGCACTTTCTCACTGATGGTCTGGATATCATCCTCCAGCTCCAGAATCCGTGCCACATGGTCTCCCTGTTGCCGGCTCAGGATGTTCCTCTCTTCTGTGAGCTCCCCATGGGACCGGGAAAGTCCCTGGAATTAAGATTCCCTCAGAAGAAGAGGGAGGTTAAGACTTATCTCTCAAAGACTGAAACAAAGGCTTAGGAGGAGCATACCCACATTTGACTGCTCCCCCTCTCCTACCTTCCTTGAAAAAGGAACTGAGGGAACATTCTCTTACTTCTGAATATGGCCATCTCTACCCTACCGCAGCACTCCAGGTTCAAAGAACTGTGCCTTAATACGTATTTGGGAAGTTTCTCCTGTCATATCAAGTTTAATCTCACTTGTTGCTCCTTAAGCCTATTTCCTTGATGCCAGAACAATCTCAAAATCCCACTAATATCTCGCTTTTACCCTCTTTACTGGGTTCAGATTTTGGACACTGGGTGAGCAGCCAGGCCCCATCCCCTGCCTGGCCCAATTCCCACCTTGTACTGCTCTGTCAGCTCCGCATGCTCCTGCCTGGCTGTTGCCAGAGTGCTCTCGAGCTGCAGGACTCGGCTCCTCAGCTCTGACACCTCTCCCTCCAGCTGCAGCTTCAGCTGCATCAGGTCATTTCGTTCTTGCTGGCTCTCATCCAGCTGATTCTATAAGGGCAAGATAAGAAGGGGGTGTGTTTGTGAAGTACCCATCCAAAAGTCCTATCCCTGTCACTCCCCAGATACATTTGGGTTGGGAAGTTACATAGTTTGGACTGTAAAGAGGTAAGCAAAGGAGGAGATGTAGCTCAAGTGGTTGAGCACCTGCCTCCCATGTATGAGGTCCTGGGTTCAATCCCTGGTACCTCCAAAAAAAGAGAGAGGCAAGCAAGGGGAGGCTTGTGTTCTACAGAATCCTGCCGACCACCCAGTCAGACACATGAGCTCAAAACACTCTTAACTGCCCATCCCTCAATTACCTTCTCCTACCCTAGGCCTGGTCCCTTCCTTACCCAGCAATTGTAGGAATATCCCTCTGGCAGAAGTCCTTCTCAATTCACACAGACAAAAGAGACGGCTCCCCAAATTCTACCCTGAATGTTCTGGAGTCAGATAGACTTGAGTGCAAATCTCCAATATGATTTTGACTAGCTGTGTGAACCTGAGTAAGTTACTTAACATCTGAGTCTCTGTGTCCTCATCTATAAAGTGATTCCTTAGCCTAGTTGTTGTCAGGCTTAAATGAGAATAATGAATGTGAAAACAGAACATATCTCTGACTTACATGAGATATAAAAATCTTATTTGTGTTGTTCTTTGTGTTTATTAGACTTGGGGTTCTAGAGAGCAAGGATTAGTCTAGTTCACAGACAAGCTACTCATTCTCAGGCTTTTCCTCATCTGAAGAATGTACTTCCTCCCCCCTGGCCCTCGCCTCCCTGCAGGGTATCTTCCTTGCTAATATCTGCTTCCATTCCCTAATTCACCTCTACTTGCTCCAATAGAAATATAACACAAACCATGTATATCATTTAAATTTTTCTAGTAGCCACTTAAAAAAAACTAATAAGAAGCAGGTAAAATTAGCTTTAATAATGTTTTATCTAACCCAGTATATAAAAAATACCATCATTTCAACATGTAACCAATGAAAAAGATTACTGAAAAATTTTACATTCTTTTTTTTTGATTCCCAGTTTTCAAAAATCCAGTATGTATTTTACATATACAGAACATCTCAATTTGGACTAGCCACATTTCAAGTGCTCAAGAGCCACATCAACTAAAAGAAACCAAAGAAGAACTAAATAAATGGAAGGACATTACGTATTCATGGATTGGAAGACTAAATGTTGTTACTATGTCAGTTTTAACCAAAGCAATTTACAGATTCAACATAATCCCCCCAAAATTCCAACAACCTTCTTTGCAGAAATGAAAAAGCCAATCATCAAATATGTATGGAAGAGTAAGGGACCCTGAATAGCCAAAGCCATCTTGAAAAAGAAGAATGAAGTTGGAGGACTCACATTCCCTGATCTTAAAACTTATTACAAAACCACAGTAATACAAACAGCATGGTACTGGCACAATGACAGACATATAGACCAATGGAATCAAATAAAGAACTCAGAAATCAACCCTCGGGAAGCGGATGTGGCTCAAGCGATTGAGCTCCTGCCTATCTCATGGGAGGTCCTGGGTTCGGTTCCTGGTGCCTCCTAGAGAAGACCAGCAAGACAGTGAGTGGGTGTGATGGGCAGGCGCAGAGAGCTGACGCAACAAGATGACGCAACAAAGGAGACACAAAGAGGAAAGATAATGAGAGACACAACAAAAGCAGGGAGCTGAGGTGGCTCAAGCAATTGAGCGCCTCCCTCCCACATTGGAGGTCCCAGGTTTGGTTCCCGGTCCTGCCTAAAGAGAAGACAAGCAGACACAGAAGAGCACACAGCAAATGGATACAGAGAGCACAACAGCGAGCGCAAACAACGAGTAGGGGGAGATAAATAAATAAAATACAATCTTTAAAAAAAAAATCAACCCTAACATTTATGGCTAACTGATTTTTGACAAGGGAGCAAAGACCACTCAAATGGGAAAGAATAGTGTCTTCAACAAACTGGATCTTCATTTGCAAAAGAATGAAGGTGGACCCCTACGTCACACCATACACACAAATCAATTCAAAGTGGATCAGAGACCTAGATATAAGAGCCAGAACTACAAAACTCCTAGAAGAAAATGTAGGAAAGCATCTTCAGGACCTTGTGTTAGGCAATGGTTTCTTAGACTTTACACCCAAAGCACAATCAATAAAAGAAAAAAATAGATAAATAGGACCTCATGAAAATTAAAAAATTTTGTGCCCCTAAGGATTTTATCATGAAAGTCAAAGGACAATCTACACAGTGGGAGAAAATATTTGGAAACCACATATCTGATAAGGGCTTAATATCCAGAGTATATAAAGAAATTCTTCAACTTAACAAAAAGACAAACAGCCCAAATAAAAAATGGGTGAGACTTGAATAGACATTTCTCCAAAGAAGATATACAAATAGCCAAAAAGCACATGAAAAGATGCTCAACATCATTAGCCATTAGGGAAATGCAAATCAAAACCCTATTGAGATACCATTTCACACACACAATAATGGCTACTATTAAAAAAATAGAAAAGTACAAGTGTTGGAGAGGTTGTGTAGAAACAGGAGCACTCATTCGTTGCTGGTGGGAATGTAAAATGGTACAGCTACTGTGGAAGACAATTTGGCAGTTCTCAGAGAATTAAGATACAATTACTATATAACTTGGCAATCCCACTTCTAGGTATATACCCAAAAGAATCAAAAGCAGGGATTTGGACAGATATTTGCATCTGATGTTCACAGTGGCATTATTCACAATGCCAAAAAGATGGAAGCAACCCAAATGTGGTTTATCCGATGAATGGATAAATAAAATGTGATATATACACACAATGGAATATTATCCAGCCATATAAAGGAATGAAGTTCTGATACATGTGACAACATCTTCAAGGATGAACCTTGAAGACACCATGTTGAGTGAAACAAACAAGATACAAAAGGACAAATATTGTATGATCTCACTGACATAAAATACTTAGAATAAGCAAACTCACAGAGTCAGAATCTAGAATATAGGTTATAGGTTATCAGGGGACAGAGTGGAGATAGGGAATAGGAAGTTAGGCTTAAAAATACAGTATTTCTATTTAGAATGATGGATATATTTTGGTAATGGATAGTGGTGATGGTAGCACAACATTGTGAACATAATTAACAGCAATGAAATACATATATCTGAATGTTGTTAATAGGGGAATTGTTAAGTTGTATGCATGGTACTGGCATAAAAATTTTTTAAAAGTCCATGGAAGGAAGTGGATGTGGCTCAAGCGATTGAGCTCCTGCCTACCACATGGGAAGTCCCAGGTTTGGTTCCCGGTGCCTCCTGGAAAAGATGAGCAAGACAGCGAGCTGGCATGATGGGCAGGCAC
>JAQZBX010044429.1:0-21361 GCA_029593785.1 Cabassous unicinctus
AAAAGTACTTCTGATGAAGCCCTAGAAGAAAATGATGAAAGTGCTGTTGGAAACTGAAGGAAAAGTGATCCTTGTTATAAAGTGGAAGAGAACTTGGCTAGAGTGTGTTCTGATGTCAGATGGGAAAAAAATTATATGCAATGAACTTGGATAGTTAGTTGAGATTTCCAAGCTTAGTGCAGAAGGCACAGTTTGATGTCTCTTTGTTGCTTAGAGTGAAGTGAGAAAGGAAAAAGATAACTTGAGGCATGGACTATTAAGCACAAAGAAACCGGCAATTGATGATTTTGAAAATAATCAGCCCACTCTGATAATGTGCAAGACTAGGGCCAGAAATGGTTCTATCAGGGCCCGCCTAAAGTCCTGGGAGGTGAATTTACAGAGAACAGGGCACTTTGTGAGGGTGTGCTAAACAACCCTTTGCTAAAGATAGTGTGGCAAAGCATGGCGATAAAAAGCCATTCTGGAGGAAGTCAGGATTGTAAATGCATTTATCCAGGAGGTATCTGTGGAAATTCTTTGGTCTCTCTTGATCTGTGCAGTAAGCCGACAAGGGTTTTGTAAAATTTATATGAGCAGAAGCACTGATGGCCAGGAATGAAAGAGACAGGGTAGGGATAAATTGAAAAAAAATAATGACTTCAAGGGAAGAACCATTGAAGGAGAGGTTTGGACCAAAAAGATGTCCTCAGGCCAAGAAAGAAGGCCACATGTGTGTAAAGGGTGGGTCAACACCTGCACTTAAAGGGGATGGGGCATCCATTCTGAAGTTCAGGGAGAATTCAGCTGTCACCTCAAAACTCAGAAAAAGTGGGATCTATGCCCAGGTGTTTGGGAACAGTTCAGCCCCTACACTTACTGGAAGATGGTGGGGCCTAAAACTCAGTTTTCAGGCAGAGTGAGGCCACCATGATGCCAGTGATTGGAGATGGTAGGTCCTAGGCCCCAAAATTAAGGGAAAGCAAGTTCACTGTGCCAGTGTTTGGAAATGGTGGAACTGTTGCTCCATCAGGCCCAGAGGAGTATGCATAAAGCTACAGATGGCTCTGAGAAATTGATATCAAATGGAGGTTTCCTTGCTGGGTTTTGAACTTGCTTGGACACTATGATTCTTGTTTTCCTTTCAAATTTTCCATTCTGGAATGGGAATGTGTATCCTATGCCTGTCTCACCATTTTGTTTTAGAATCAGATAACTTGCTTTCTAGGTTTTACTGGTCCACAAATGGAGGAGAATTTTGATCTAGGATGGAACAGACTCATAATTGTTTTGGATGAGACATTGGACTTAGGATTGTAACTGAAATGGTTTAAGGATTTGGGGATATTAAGATTGGATGAATATATTTTGTATGTGGGAGGAACATGTTTTGAGGGGTCCAGAGAGTGAACTGTGATAGATTGACTTTTGTAGCCCAATTTAGACATATACTTGATCTTGATATACAAGCCATGGGTAGGATCCAGAAGCCAGAAGTCTAAGGAACACAGAAGACAAAAGAGTGGACATTGTCATGTGATTTAAAAACCAAGGAACCTGAAGGATCACCGGCAAGTAGCACTAGATGCTACTGACCCTGGGAGAAAGCAAGCCTTTTAGTCTCTGAAACTGTGACTCAATAAATTCTTATTGTTAACCAAGTCATTGCCTGGTGTTTTTCAGAGCAGCCTGGCAAACTAATACAAGGACAGGGATGGCATTTAAAGTGCTGAATGAGAAAAAATGCCAGCCAACTATTCTATATCTGGCAAAACTGTTCTTCAAAAGAAGAGTTTAAGACAATCTCAGATAAACAAAAGTTGAGGGAGCTCATCCCCACCAGACTTACACTATAAGAAATGCTAAAGGGAGTTTTTCAGGTTGAAATGAAAGGAAACTATTCCATATCACAGAGCTGTATGAAGGAATAAATATCTCCAGGAAAAGTAACTACATGGGTAATTACAAATGCCTGCATTATTATATTTTAACATATAATTCTACTCTTTATTTCTTAAGACATCTAAAATATAATGCACAATAACTAGTTATATTTCTATGTTATTGAGCATGCAAAATATAAATAGGTAGTGTGTGAAGAAAACAATATAGAGAGGATAAAGTGGGACAAGGGAGGTGTATTAGTCAGCCAAAGGGGTGCTGAGGTAAAATACCAGAAATCTGTTTGTCTTTATAAAAGGTATTTATATGGGGTAGAAGTCCACAGTTACCAGGCTATAAAGCATAAGTTACTTCCCTCACCAATGTCTATTGCCACATGTTGGAGCAAGATGGCTGCCAGTGTCTGTGAGTGTTCAGGTTTCCTTGGTTCCTCTCTTCCTGGGGCTTGCTTATATGTGGGCTCAGCTCCTATGCTATCTCCACAAGGTCAGCTGTAGACTCTCAGGCAAATGACTTGTCTCTGTCCCAGGGCCTTCTCTCCTTCCTCACAATCAAGCTCCTCTGTCTACTGGCCTTCCTGGGCTCCAGCATCAAAACTCATACATCAGAACTCCAACTGAAAACTACTCGAACTCTGTCCTTTACCATGCCTTTTATATTTGATTCCCCATCCACCAAGGGGTGGGGCTCAATGCCCTACTGACATGGTCCAGTCAACACCCTAATCATAACTTAATCATGCCCAGGTTAACAGACCAGTTTACAAGCATAATCCAATATCTATTTTTGGAATTCATAACTATATCAAACTGCCAAACTGCTACAGGAGGGTTATAGGAGCAGAGATTGTGTATGTTATTGACAATAATTTGATATCAATTCAAATTGATTATTGTTATAGATGTAGGATGTTAACTATAAACCCCATGGTTACCCCAAGACAAAATTAAAAAATATACAGACAAGTAAATGAGAAGATAATCAAACAGTTTCATCAGAAAATATAAACTACACACAAAAGAAAGCAGTAATAGAGCAAGGGAATGATAAAAAGATATAAAATATACAAGAAAGAAATGGGGAAAAAAAAGATGAAAGAACTGTATTAGTCAGCAAAAGGGATACTGATGCAAAGTGGTGCCATCTGCTTGTCTCTCCTCTCTCCTCTGGGCCTCATTGCTTTCAGCTCTTGGGTAAAGCAGCTTCCTACGAGCTTCTGTGTTCCACTGATTTTAGCATCTGGCTCCCAGGGCCTTCTCTTTCAGATTCTTGCTTCCTCTCTCTCTCTGCAGCTTTTTTCTTGTATCTGTGACTTTTTATTCCTCCATTTATAAAGTAATCCAGTAAGAGGATTAAGGCCCACCCTGGGTCATGCATTCCAGTCAAAGGCCTTAACTGAAGTAATTTAATCAAAAGTTCCTACCTACAATAGGTTTATGTACACAGGAATGGATTAATGTTAAAAAACTGGATTTTTCTGGGGTCCACAAAAGCTTCACACTGTCACGGATGCCTCTATAATAAAGGAAGAAAGATCTCAAATCAATAACCTAACTTCACATCTTGATGAATGAGAAAAAGATAGTTAACTAAACCTAAAGCTAGAAGAAGGAAGGAAATAATAAAGATTAGAGTGGAGATCAATGAAATAGAGAATAAATAATTGAGAGAATCAAAGTAATCAAAAGTTGGTTCCTTGAAAAGATTGATAATATTGATATATCCTTAGGAAGACTGGAAAAGAAAAAAAGAGAGAAGACACAAGTAGCTAAAATCCACATGAAAGCGGGGACATTAGTACTCATCTGCAGAAAACAAAATAGATATAAAAGAATATTAACAATATTAAGAACAACTGTACAGCAAAAAACAAAATAGATAATCTAGAACAAAACGGACAATTTCCTAAAACATACAACTTACCTACAATGATATAAGAAATGGAAGAGCTCAATAAACTTATGTCAAGTGAAGAGTTTGAATCAATAAAGAAAAACTCTCAACAAAGAAAAGTCCAGGACTAGAGAGCGTCACTGGTGAATTTTACCATACATTCAAGGAATTAACACCAATCCTCCTAAAACTCTTCTAAAAAATTGAAAGGAAGGAAAACTTTTTAGTTCATTTGATGAGCCTAACATTATTGTGATTCCAAAGCCAGATGAAAATATCACAAGGAAAGAAAATTACAGACCAATTTCCCTTATAAATACAAATGCAAAAATCCTTAAAAATTATAACAAATCAATCCAACAGCACATTAAAAGGATTACACACCAAGAACCATTGGAATTTATCCCAGGAATGCAAGGTTATTTCAACATAAGAAAACCAATCACTGTAATATACCATATGATCATATTGAGTCAGAAAAGGTATTTGACAAAATCTAACACTCTTTCATGATTAAAAAACACTAAAAAAATCAGAACAGTAGGCATATGTATTAGTCAGTGTTCTCTAGGGAAACAGAATCAACAGGAAATATCTCTAAATAGTATGAGAATTTATAAGAGTCTCTCATGTGACCATGGGGGTGCACAAGTCTAGGTTCTGCAGGCAGGCTGCAAACCAGGGGCTCCAATGAAAATCCAATGAAGGTAATTGAAGATTTTCTGGGAGACACTGGCTGTCCAATAAAGAGCTGTGAAATGCTCTCTGATGCTGAAATCACTTCCCCTTTTAAGGCATTCAACTGATTGGATAAAGCATCACTCATTGCTGAAGGCAATCTCCCTGGTTGATGCAGATGTAATCAACCATCTATGCAGTAAACTCACCGATGACTAAAGCCCATAAATGTCCTTATGTTAGTCCTATTTCCCCTTGATAGGATAAATCACCCCAGTCAGTACAGTAATTCCCTTCTTTGCCTGTTGATTCTGAGGTAAGAAGAGCCCAAAGTGGCCAGGTGGCAGTCTTAACTTCCAGTTCAATGGAATCATTGCTGTATTCCCTGGTGCCAACACTCCTCCTTCTGGGACCAAGTGCTGTAGACCAGAAGAACTTAGGGTTGCAGGGACAGGAAGCAAAAATTTTCCTAGTGGGTCACTAAGGGTAATAGTGAATGGTGCCATTCCCATTTCCACCCCTTGATTCATGGACCCATGAATCCTGGTTATGGGAGAAACAACACCACAGAGTGGACACTGATTTAGCACATACACAGCCTCCTGGAAAACACTGTCCCAGCCCTGCAAAGTATTGCCACCAAGTTGGTACAATAATTGAGTCTTCAAAAGGCAATTCCACCATTCTATCAATCCAGCTGTTTCAGGGGAACATGGTAAGACCAGTGAATTCCATGGGCATTTCCCCTTTCCTGCACATGATTTGCTGTGAAATGGGTTCCTTGATCAGAAGCAATGCTGTGTGGAATGTCGTGGCGGTAGATAAGAAACTTAGTAAGTCCACAGATGGTAGTTTTGGAAGAAGCACTGGATGCAGGAAATGGAAACCCATATCTGGAGTATGTGTCTACTCCAGTCAAAACAAATCACTGCCCCTTCCATAGTGGAAGTGGTCCAATGTAGTCAACCTGACACCAGGTAGTAGGCTGATCACCTCAGGGAATAGTGCTATATCAGGGGTTGAGTGTGGGTCTCTGCTGCTGGCAGATTGGGCACTCAGCAGTGACTGTAACCAAGTCAGCCTTGGTGAGGTGAAGTCCATGTTGCTGAGCTCATGCATAAACTCCATCCATAACTCCATGGCCACTTTGTTCATAAGCCCATTGGGCAAAGCCACAGGGCGGGTCATCTTAGCCACTTGATTATTAAAATCTTCCTCTGCTGAAGTCACCCTCTAGTGACCACTCATGTGGGACACAAATATTTCCATGTTTTTTGCCCATTCAGAAAGGTCTGTCCACAAACCTCTTCCCTAGATCTCTTTGTCACCAGTTTTCCAATCAAGTATCTTCCAAGTCCCTGACCATCCAACCAAACCATTGGCAACAGCCCATGAATCAGTGTACAAATGCACCTCTGGCCATTTCTTCTACCAAGCAAAACGAACAACCAGGTACACTGCTGAAAGCTCTGTCTACTGGGAGGATTTGGCCTCAGCACTATCCTTCAGGGATGTCCCAGAAAAGAGCTGCGGTGCTACAGCTGTCCACTTTCAGGTGGTACCTGCAGAGTGTGCAGAAACATCTATAAGCCAGGCCCAAGTTTTCTCTTCCTCAGTCAACTGATTGTAAGGGACTCCCCAAGAGGCCAAAGCTGTGGGTTGGTAAAGAGAAAGTAACATGGCAGAGGTGGTGACCATGGGCATTTTGGGCTACTTTCTCATGTAACTTACTTGTGTCTTCAGGGCCTGCTTGAGCACTATCTCGTATATACCGCTTCCACTTTTATTATGGAGTGCTGCTGTGCATGCCCAACTTTGTAGTCTGGTGGTTCAGACAATATCCTGCTCATGACAAGCAACTGAGGTCTCATGGAACTTGATGGCCCATGGTTAAGCGTTCAGTGTCTACTAAGGCTCAGTAGCAAGCAAAAAAGTTGTTTTTCAAAAGGAGAGTAGTTATCTGCAGAGGATGGCAGGGCTTTGCTCCAAAATCCTAAGGGTGTGTACTGTGATTCTCCTATAGGGGCCTGCCAAAGGCTCCAGACAGCATCTTTATTTGCCACTGAAACTTCCAGCACCATTGAAACTGCTGGATCATATGGCCCAAGTGGTAGTGCAGCTTGCAAAGCCTCCTTGACCTGTTGCAGAGCCTCCTCTTGCTCCGGTCCCCAATAAAAACTAGCAGCTTTTCTGGTCACTTAGTAAATGGGCCAGAGTAATACACCCAAATGAGGAATATGTTGTCTCCAAAATACAAAGAGAGCAACTAAGCGTTGTGCCTCTTTTTTGGTCAGAGGAAGGGCCAAATGCAACAGCTTATCCTTTACTTCAGAAGGGATACCTTGACATGCCCCACACCACTGGATACCTAGAAATTTCACTGAGGTGGAAGAACCCTGTATTTTTGTTGGATTTATCTCCCATCTTCTCTCATGCAAATGCCTTACAATAAGTCTAGAGATTTTGCTACTTCTTGCTCTCTAGGTCCTATCAACATGATATCATCAATATAATGGACCAGTGTGATGTCTTGTGGGAGGGAGAGATGATCAAGGTCCCTGAAGATAATATTATGACATATGGCTGGAGAGTTGATATACCCCTGAGGCAGGACAGTAAAGGTATATTACTGGCCTTGCCAGCTGAAAGCAAACTATTTATGGTAGTCTTTACTAATGGAAATGAGAAAAAAGTACTTGCCAGATCAACAGCTGCATACCAGTTAACAGGGGATGGGTTGATTTGCTCAAACAATGATACCACATCTGGGAGAGCAGCTGCAATTGGAGTCACCACCTGGTTAAGTTTATGATATTCTAGTATTATCCTCCAAGATCCATCTGTTTTCTGCACAGGCCAAATAGCAGAGTTGAATGGGGATGTGGTGGGAATCACCACCCCTGTATCCTTCAGATCTTTGATGGTGGCACTAATCTCTGCAATCCCTCCAGGAATCTGGTATTGCATTTGATTTACTATTTTGCTAGCCAGAGGCAGTTCTAGTGGCTTCCACTTGGCCTTTCCTACCATAATAACTCTCACTCCACAAGTCAGGGATCCATTGTGGGGATTCTGTCAGTTATAATTGGAAGAGAGTATGTCTATTCCAATTATGCATTCTGGAACTGGGGAAATAACCACAGAATGGGTCTGGGCACGCATGGATCCACTGTGAGATGGACCTTAGCTAAAATTCCATCAATCACCTGACCTCCATAAGCCCCTACCCTGAGTGGTGGACCACAGTGACCTTTTGTGTCTCCTGGAATTAATGTCACTTCTGAGCAAGTGTCTAATAATCCCCAAAACATCTGATCATTTCCTTTTCTCCAATGCACAGTTACTCTGGTAAAAGGCTGTAAGTGTCCTTGGGGAAAGGTGGGAGGAAGATTAACAGTATACATTTTTGGAAGTTTAACAAGATCCTTCCCCAAAGTGACTGGGCCTTTCCCTCATTCAAGGGGCTCTGGGTCTGTAAAGTGTCTCAAATTTGGGAATTGATTAAGGGGTCATGATTCTCTGCATCTGTACTTTGAGTTGGCGTTTTGTTCACATGAATAAGATGGAACTCCTCAAACTTAATCTTTTGTGACTATAGGACTTTGTCAAGAGGGTGAAAAGGTAGCCCACTCTTTGGGAGAAAATATTTAGTAACAATGTATCTGATGAGTGTTTGATTTCCATTTTATATAAAGAGATCATACAACTAAACAATAAAAGTGTAAGGAATCCAAATTAAAAAATGGTCAAAAGACTTAAATAGACATTTCTCCAAAGAAGAAATACAAATGGCCAAAAAGTACATGAAAAAATGTACAATATCACTAATTATTAGGGAAATGCAAATCAAAATGACAATGAGATCACATCTCACAATGCAAATGGTCATTATTAAAAACAAAACAAAACAGAAAAGGATAAGTGCAGGAGAGAATGTGGAGAAATAGGAACACTCCTTCACTGTTGGTGGGAGTGTAAAATGGTGCAGCCTCTGTGGAAGACAGTTTGGCGATTCCTCAGGAAGCTAAACATAGAACTGCAATATGATCCAGCAATTCCTCTACAAGGAATATATCCAGAAGAACTGAAAACTGTGACATGAACAGACAATTGCACACTGATGTTCATGGCAGCATTATTCACAATTGCCAAAAAATGGAAACAACCGAAGTGTGCATAAACTGATGAATGGATAAAAAAAACGTTTTATATATTTATGATGGCATACTATGCTGCAGTAAGAAGAAATTAAATATGATAACATGGATGAACCTTACAGACATTAGGCTAAGTGAAGTAAATCAGACACAAAAGGACAAATATTGCATGGTCTCACTAATATGAACTAAATAAGAAAAATAAATGCACAGATTTAAAACCTAGAGTATAGGTAATTAAGAGATAAGAGGAGGGCTGGGAAGGAGGACTGATGCTTAATGTATGTAGAGATTTTAATTAACTTGACTGTAAAAGTGTGGAAATGGATATAGTTGATGGTGGCACATTGTGGTGGGTAGAATTGGCATAGCCGGTTTATAAATGGAATGGGTAGTCTAGGGATATAAACGTCAACTGAAAGAAAGTTAGAAAATAATCTAGGAATTGAATAACACAGTGAACCCAGAGGTGAATGAGAATTGTGGTTGATAGTACAAATGCAGGAATGTCCTTCTGCGACCTAGAACAGATGTATGTCACTATTGTAGGATGTTGGGAATATAGAGAAGCATGGGGAAAATACAATTAATGCAACCTATGGACTATGGTTAACAGCAATATTGTAATATTTTTGTATCAATGCAAAAGATGTACTGTTTTATTAATAGATGGTATGGAAAAATATGCCAAATGTATGCTATGGTTCATAGTTAGTGGTGATAGTCTGATATTATCTCATAATCTCTAACAAATGTTGCACAATAGTGTGGTATATTGGTGAAGGGGTATTATGCGGGAATTCCACACATATGCATGATTGTTTTACAAGTTCACAACTTCTGTATTAAAAATATATCTAAAAAAGATATGAAGATCTCAACTATAAAGAAGTAAAACTATGTTTGCTATATGAAAGATATGATATTTCATATAGCAAATTTCAAAGAATCCACAAGAAAATTACTAGAGTTAAAAAAAAATTCAGCAAATTTGCATTCTACAAGATTAACACTCAAAAATCAGTTTGTTTCTATACACCAGCAAAGAAAAATCTGAAAAGGAAATTTTTAAAAATTCCATTCACAATAGCACCTAAAATAATAAAATATTTAGGAATAAATTTAACCAAGGAAGTGAAGGACTCATACACTGAAAACTACAAAACAATGCCAAAAATTTTATAGAAGTACTAATTAAATGTCAAAGCATTTCATGCTCATGGAAAGGAAAACTTAATATTGTTAAGATGCCAATACTACCCAAAGTAATCTACAGATTCATCACAATCACTATTATATTCTCAGCAGCATTTTTTGCAGAAATCAAAAAGCCAATCTTCAAATTCATATGGAACCACAAGGGGCCTGAATCACCAAATCATTACTGAAAAAGAATAACAAAGTTTGAGGTCTCACACCTCCTGATTTCAAAACTTACTATTATTATAAAGTCACAGTAATCAAAGCAATTTGATGATAGATAGATGGATAAATAGGTAGATAGAGAGATAGATAGAGAGATAGATAGATAGATAGATAGATAGATAGATAGATAGATAGATAGATAGATAGATAGACAACAAAAATTTTAATTAGAAAAATACAAAAAAATGAGGGGAAAAGTTATCTTAGTTAAATTATCGTTATATATCAGTAGCTAAATTAGCAGTTTTATAAATTATATAAGTATATGTTGCCAAACAGGATAAAGAAGTGATGCTGTTATACCTTTACTAAAGAAAAGAGATCAGCTCCAGATGTGAGTATACTCCAGATACCATTGCAGTGATGCCACACCATGGGGAAAAGACCATTTCTTTAATGCACATAGAGTTGTCCTGGACATCAGACATTCACTGGGGCTCAACAGTGTCAGCCACAATATCAAAAGCCATCACTGGTTGCCTGCATGTTTAAAATATGGCCAAACTCTGCCTCTTGCACCCATCTCCATTCCTAGTATTCCACTTTAGCATGGCATTTAAGGTCTGGTGTTATGATATTGCCTTAATGCCTCCATTCTACTTGAATAAATAGCATTGTTTGCACAGTGTGCAAGTAATGGGCTGGGCCTTAGAGATACATTGATAATCAATCAGACACTTTCTGCCAGCATTGTGCTTAGAGTCTTTGCATACAGCTCTCTAGCTCTTACACTGGTATAATTAGTATTTCATGGGTTGGTTTTCTTAGGAGATCACGAGCTCTATGGTATTCCAAGCTTTTTTGTTTGTTTGTTTTGAGGATGTGTACCTATCATAATTGCTTCTCTAAAGCATATATTCAATGGAAATTAATTGAGTAAAATCTCCAGGCCCTGATTCAGAGAGAATAATATGTTGTCAAAATTTGCCATCTATTTAAGAATCCCTCCAGATTATTTATTCTAGGTCTCTGCATTACTTTTATCCTACACATTACCTTAAGTCTGTTTCCAATTAAGCTCTAAATCCACTCTTTTTGCTCAAATTTAGAATTTAATCTTAAGTCTATGAAGATGACTTTGATTTCCAACACAGTGCTCCAAGTCCTTTGGTCCAGTGGCGGAGTGCCTGCACTGTGGGAAATGTTGTGATGAGAGACTTTACCTGTCTCAGAAATTCAGTGGAGTCTGACTTTTTCACTGATGTTCTGTAATCACATCTTGACAATCATCTAAGATCTGTCCACAGAACTTTTCCAAGTCTGCACTCGTTCTTCATCAGAAGTACATACAAGTACATAGATCTTTGTGATGCAGCCCTGTCCCACACAGAGAGGGTTAATGGGGAGAAGATGGTAAAAGTTACCATCTCCCTTATGAGGGTTCTTTCATCCCATTAAATGAACACCTGCTTAAAGATACAATTTATCATGAGGGAATAATTTAATCAACCTCATATTGGATGAGGAGAAAACTGGAAATTAGAGCAAGTGCTTAGAAACTGAATCAATTTTTCTACATCCAGATGCAAATGTGCTTCAGACTAGTCCTGCCTTCTGACCTGCTATATTTATTGAAATAAACATTTTCAGTCACTTGTGTCCATTAGTGAAATTAATTAATTACTTTAAGACTTTCATAAATAGAAATTAATTTTTTATTTATGTAGGCATATTCCAAAATAATAACAAATTAAATTTTAAAATTTTGTTTCCTATTGCTGATGCTTTACATTGAAATTTTCAAATAAAAATCATGTAAAACAATTTGATTTACACTTATCCAAATGTTATTGTAATTTTATTCACACTTAGTGAGTTAGAATTCTTTACAATTGAAATATACCCATCCGATGAAGTAATGATTACATTTCTAATTAATTGGATAACTGAAATAAAGAAATAATTCTTTCATTTTTGTTATCAAAGCATATAAAATCTACAAGCATTCTTAAAAGATATAAACTCTCAAACATGCTATGAACCATTCAACAGCAAATCTAAAGGTAGTAAAATTGAATACTTCATTTAAAATAGTAGGAAATATATGTTGTCTCCAAGTAACAGTCCATAAATTAAGTACAGGAACAGAGACAACGCAGAAATTTCAAGAGCTAGAATTAGAGTTTCAAGAATAAAGAGCAGGGAAACAGATGTGGCTCAAGTGACTGGGCTCCCATCTACCATATGGGAGGCCCCAGGTTTGGTTCCTGGAACCTCCTGGTGAAGGCAAGCTGGCCCCTCCTCGGAGAGCTGATGGCCCACACTGCAGAGAGCTGACAGCCCATGCCGCAGAAAGCTGCTGCAGCAAGATGATGCAACAAAGCAAGATGCAGAAGAGAGACAGCGAAAGATGCAGCAGACTGGGCAGATGAGGTGACTCGGGTGATTGAGTGCCTCTCTCCCACACTGGAGGTTCCGGGATCAGTTCCCAGTGCCTCCTAAAGAGAAAAAATAAAAATGCAGACATGGAAAGCACATGGTGAATGGACACAGAGAGCAGACAGCGAGTGCAAAACAACAAGGGGGGGAGGATAGATAAAAAAATAAATAAATAAATCTTTTTTAAAAAGGATAAGGAAGGGGAGGTTCATATGGAGTGTAAAATTAACGTTGCATATATTTAAATGAATTAGTCAATTACTGAATAAATGTGATCTATTGGTAGTAATCACTACCAGTCATTTATTTCTAAATTCTACACCTGTGATGGCAAAACACCAAATCTTTTTTTATTTCTTTCTGAGAATGGAACTTCTAATGTTTGTGTGAAGTTATAATAATCTTTAAAGTTTGCATAAATAATAATATTCTTAAATGAATTTGTTTTAATGAATTTGAATAAAGAAATTCCAATTAAATTATTACTATAAAAGGAATATCTACAATGATTTGAATCACAATGGAAGAATGAATATAAATCTTAATTTAGATGTCACTTCCCTAGGGGAAGTTTCCCTTCTACTAAGATTAGGCTATATGTTCCTGATTTACATTTTTAAGCATTATCCTGTACTTGAATCTTATAGAATTTATTACAATTACAATGAATGATTTAATTACTTTCTTAATTTTTATCTTTCCCAGGAAACTATAGGCTCCACCAAGACAGTGATCAAGGCTGATTCATTTCTGTACTCCTGGCATCTAGCCTCTGTTCCTGGCTTATAGCAGGCACACAACAAAGAGTTTTAAATGAATGATTATTAATCACAGAAGTTTTGCCAGCATTGGAGGAAAGAAGTCCCATTCAACCTCCAAGACACCCATGATTAAAAGAGGGGGAGGTTGTTCAGATAGATGAGTCCACAGCCCATTGAACTTTCATTAATATTTGAAATGTATCAGTTTAAGAAAAAGTGTGGCATCCAATTCAATTCAACTAGGATATCATTAAAGATATCATAAAAGGCATAAAAGAAAATCAGAGCACTGTGAAGAACACGTCACTTTAATTATCTGAAAGGCAGGTGTGGTTATTTATCATTTATGAATTCCAAAAATAGATATTGGATTGTGTTTGTAAACTGATCTGTTCCTCTGGGCATATTAGATTGCATTAGGCACAGAGATTTCATTTTTACATTATTAAATCAAGAGTATGGCTTTTATTTGACTACATCATTAGGGCAACTTGGATTGAATCCCTGTATACAGCTAGTCTAAAGCTGTGGGCTATATAAACAGATGCTCAATCAAAGACAGAGAAGTAAATACATGGAGGAAAACACAGAGAGCTTAGTTTGGACACTTGGGAAAGAGTCAAGCCATTCACCTGATAGTTTGCAGCTGAAGAGACCAGAGCCCTAATCATTTGAGAAAGCCTGGAAAGAGAGGAGCCCTGGGGAGAGACAAACTTTATGCTAGCCTACAGCTGGGATCAGAAGAAGCTGGACCCACAGAGCCTTAAGAGGGAAGAAGGCTGAACCCTGCAGACATTGCCTGCTATCTTGCATGAACACATGGCAACAGACTTTGGGTGAGAAAGTACTTCTCTACCTAGAGTTGGACTCTTTGGGGCCTTGTAACCATAAGGCTTTGCCCCAAATAAATACCCCTTTTAAAAGCCAACAGATTTCTGGTATTTTGCATCAGCACACCTTTGGCTGACTAATAAAGAATTTGGTACCGACGAGTGGGGAAGTGCTTTTGCAATTACCAAAATGCTAGTATGGTATTATAAATGGGTAAGGGGTATTTTTCAGAGGAATTGTGAGATGCTTGATAGAAAAGGCCTAGATTGCTTTGTAAAGACTGTTAGGAATATGAACGCTAAAGAGACTTTATTTAGAAGTAAATTATGAAACTATTATTGGAAATTGGAGGCAAGGCATTCCATGTTTTAAAGTTGTAGAGAATGTAGTAAGATTAACTCTTGATGTTTTATGGAAATATGAAAATAGCAAGCCTGAACATTTAGCTGAAGAACTTTCCAAAGTAAACTCAGAGAATGCAGCTTGGCTTCTCCTTACAGCAAATAGTAACATGCTAGATGAGAGAAATAAGCTTAGAACTGACTTGTTGGGCACAACAAAACCAGTAACTGATTCCAGAAATTCCAAGCCTCTGGAAACCAAGCCCCCAGATGATAGTGCCTCATTTGAGGACTTAACTAAACTTGGAGTGTGTAAATCAGGATTGAAAATGCATTTATCTAGGAAAGACTTGTAGAAAATATTTCTGTCTGATGGCTTGGAGCCCTGCTTCCTCCATGGTAAACCAATAAGCTTTTTGCAAGAGTTATATGAACAAAAATACTGTCAGCCTGGACTAAAAGGAACATGGAGGGGAGATATGGATGGGAAAATGGCTTTAAGAAGAAAACCATGGAAGCTGAGATTTGGAATTAAGACATCTCCTTGGGCCAAGAGAGGAACCTCACCCATGTGTATAGAGACAGCGAGTTTGCCTTGGCAGTTTAAAAGGTTGGATATTCCAGCCCAATGTTCAGGGAGTTTTGCCACCCCAGGCTACAGAGAGGGTGGAGCATATTCCCCAAGGGTTGGGGATAGTAAGGTTGACACCCCATAGGTATGAGAGGGATGGACCTGTCCCCCCCCGCCCATAGATTAGGGAAGGCCAGGTTGCCAACTCACTGCTCTGAGAAGGTTGGTCCTGCAGGCCAGAGATTAGGGAGAATGTTGCCTCCCCTTCCCTGTACTTAGGGGGTGGAGACTCTACCCTAAAAACTGGGTTAAGTGTGGCAATCACGCCAATGCTCCTGGAGGGTGAGGTCTAGAGCTCAGTTGCCACCCAGATGCTTGATGAGGATGGAATCAAGAAAATGGCCATTGAGCAAGCCTGTGGATAGGGTGGGCACCTATGAGGTCCCAGGGAGAAGAAACCATACTCTTAAGAATGAATCTCAGACTGGAATCTAATGAAGTATACCCTGCAGATTTACAGAACTGTAGGGGTCCCCTGATTCATGTTTTCCTCCCAAATTTTCTTTATGGTAATGCAAATGTTTATTCTTTGTTTGTCCCTTTGTAAATTGCTAGCAGATAAATGATTTTGTAAGTTTCAGTGGTCTACAGCCAAACGGGACTTTGCCCCAAGACAAACTGCATTTCTTTAGACTGATTGTGATATAATTTTGTACTTAGCATTGTTACTAATTTAACATTTTTTTGAATATTGTAATGTCTTTTTGGAATTCAGAGGGTGGAGTGTGGAGGTTTAGTATGGCTTATGAATTCCAAAAATAGATATTGGATTGTGTTTGTAAACTGGTCTGTTCCTCTGGGCGTATTAGATTGCATTAGACTCACGGTTTCACTTTTACTTTATTAAATCAAAATTAGGGCTTTCATCTGACCATTAGGGTGACTTGGTTTGAGTCCCTACCTACAGCTAGCCTAGAGCTATGGGCTGTATAAATGGATGCTCAGTCAAAGACAGGGCAGTAAATACATGGAGAAAGAAAATATAGAGGTTTTAGTTTTGGACACTGGAACCCTGGAGAAGGAGCCAAGCCGTTTGCCTCATAGTTTACAGTTGGAAGAGACCAGAGCCCTGAACAGCTGAGAAAGCCCAGAAAGAGATGAGCCCTGGGGAAAGAGATGAGCCTTACGTTATCCTACAGCTGAGATTGGAAGAAGCTGGACCCACAGAGCCTTAAGAGGAAAAAGGAAGGCTGAACTCTCACAGACATTGCCTGCCATCTTACGTCAATATGTGGCAACAGACTTTAGGTAAGAAATTACCTCTTATGGTACCTTAAGTTGAACTCTTTAGGGCCTTGTAACTGTAAATTTTTAACCCAAATAAATAACCCTTTTAAAAGCCAACAGATTTCTGTTATTTTGCATCAGCACCCCTTTGGCTGACTAATACAGCAGGTCTTTATAAAGAGAATTATAAAGTGTTTATTTCTACTTATACATAAAGATATTGGATTATGCTTGTAAACAGGTCTGTTCATCTGGGCATGATTAAGTTATGATTAGGGATTTGATTGGGCCATGTCATTAGGGTGTTGAGCCCTGCCCCTTGGTGGGTGGGGAATCAAATATAAAAGGCATGGCAAAGGACAGAGTTGGAGTTTTTAATGTTGGAGTTCTGATGATGAGTGTTAATGCTGGAGCCCAGGGGAGTAAATACACAGAGGACCTTAGATGTGAGGAAGGAGAGAAGGCTTCAGGAAGAGAGGAGCTGTTTGCCTGACAGTTCACAGCTGGCCTTGTGGAAAGATGCAAAGCCTAGAGAGCCTCATAGTCTACAGCTGACCTTGTGGAGAAACCAGAGGATCTGAGCCCAGAGAGAAACGGAACCCTGGGAAGAGAGGTACCCAAGAAGCCCGAACCCTGGCAAACATCGGCAGCTGTCTTGCTCCAATAAGTGGCAATAGACTTTAGTAAAGGGAGAAATTTATGCTTTATGGCCTGGTAACTGTAAGCTTCTAACCCAAATAAATACACTTTATAAAAAACAACCGATTTCTCATATTTTGCATCAGCACCCCTTTGGCTGACTAATACACATACTTAATGACCAGTTGGAATAGTAATAATACTAGAATTCATTTGACCTTATTTATTCAAATTACAGATACTGCCATTAAAGATATCAGGGCCATGATGCTGAGGAATGTGGGGAAGGATATAAAAATTAATTAGCATATAAACTGCCTTTTCAACCTCAGGCAAACATTCAAAGAAAAGCTAAGTGAGCATATTTTTTTGATAAATAACTATATCTACTGTTGTGCCAGGTAATAATAGTTGGCTATTGTAATTTTTAAAAAAATTATGTAGCATATCAGTATAATTTTTCTAAGTAATAAATATTGAGATCATATGTTTGCTTTTTCAATTCTTGTACTTTAAACTTTACTTTCAAGGATATCCCTACTGAGGTCTTTTTTTTTAAGTATTTAGAATTTTATACTTAATAAGCTAACTTCATATGTAAGGCTTTAACAACTCAGTGAGGTAGGATAGATTTTTTTTTAAATTAATATGAATTACATTTTAGAAATGAAGAACTGAGACCCAAATGGTTTATGTGACCCGTCCATGGTTACATAGTTAATAATTATCAGGGCTTAAACCATTCTGATTTACTTTATTATTAAACTAAGGTATTGTGCCTCAAATAAATTCTCTAGAATAAAAATGAGAAACAATATTTTAGGATAATCTTTATATATTTGAATATTAATCTACTAAATAATACATTCATGCAAAAAATATTGAATGCTTATCGTGGCCCAGGTACTCCAGTTATAGACGCAAACTAGACAGAAATTTCCACCCTTGCCAGAGCCTATAGTCCAAATTAATTTTAAACTTTCTGACAAAGATATCACCTGAATTAGATCTAAATAGTAAACAGTTTTAGAAACATAACCTAAAATGCATAATTGAATTTGGAAAAGCTCCAATTATCTTAGACAGGTAAATACATTTGAAATCACATTTCTTGCCTTATATAATTTAATAGAGATACCCAGAACTTCATATAAAGGGTGTTTTATTTACCATTCTTGTTTAGATTCAGAATGCTTCATAATAACTTTTGCAGGAATACATTATGAAATAAATATTTGCTACATAGAATTTTCATTTCAATTGCTCTTTTTTTGTTCTGCTTCTTCTTCTAGGTAAATATTTTATTATGTAGTTTATAATGGCACATCATTATATTTACATTCCCATAGAATACTTTTAATGAATACTCCATCATACTGATAATTTGAAATATAGACTATCAATATACTAGTTGTCAAAGACTAAAATTAATTTAGCATCATCTACATTTCTTAGAGTAAGCGATTATATTTAGGGTAAATATATAAGTACATTTAATCAAGGTATGCTTTTCTCAAATTTGAAGTTCAGAACACGGATGAATTGTGTAATCACAAATTAAAACAAAATCCATAAAACTACCAGGAAAAAATAATTGCCTCCTAACTGAGAGTACCTAGGTATTAAAGTTTTAAAATTTTCTTTGTCTCACTAGTGCAAGCTGACCGAGTCTTTTCAGACTACATTCACGAGGCACAAGGTCATTTATAATGCTCTCCATTAAAAAATGAGGCATCCAAGGGGCAATTTTCTGATATTCTCCCATGTGTTTCAGTCTTTCTAACATACCTGACCCTTTCTAAGACAGATCTTTCCATCAACAGTTGAAAAGTGCTGAATGTTTCCTTTAGTGATTTAAATTGCTTTTAGTAGGTCAGGTCATCTCATTTAATAGTTTCACATTACTTTATTCAGCTTGCATGTCTTAGAAACACAAAAACATTTCCCTAGATTCTCCTTTTCGATGGAAATTAATATTGTGTTCCTATGGGTGGAAAAAAAAAAAAATTCTGGTATATGTGTTTCCCTTTCTCAAATTCTCCAATCTACCATAAGCATGGTTATAAATCTTGGATAAAATTTTAGAAATTTAGGTTCAAAAATGCATGATGACCAGATAACCTATTATAATTTTCCTAAGTGCTTTGATGTTTGTTTTGTTTTGTTTTGATTGGAGAAATTGTTGGTTTACAGAAAAATGCAAAAAGGACAGAGTTCCAATCCACACTCCTTCACCCACAGTTTTTCTATTATTAACACTTTACATTAAAGTGGCACTTTTATTATAATTATTGAATTATACTTTTTAATTATATATTATAATTATACTATATAACAGTATTCTACAGTTTACCTTAGGATTCACTGTTTTGTACATTTTTAAAACAATTTTATTATGGTAACATGTATACAAACTAAAATTTCCCATTTTAACTACTTTAAATATACAGTTCAGTAGTGTTAATTACACTCTCAATGTTGTGCTACTGTCACCACAATTCATTACCAAAACTTTTCCATCACTCCAAACAGAAACTCTGTAGCAATTAAGCATTACCAGTCCATCTATTACCGGTCCCTTGCCCTGGTAACCTGTATTCTAGTTTCTATCTCTATGAATTTGCATACTCTATTTATTTCATATATAAGTGTACCATACAATATTTGTCCTTTTCCATAAGGATGTTTTTTATATTAAATTATTGCTATTTAATTGATAGCATGTATGGAAAAATGAACAGGACAAGATTGTACTGGATGACTTTTCAAGTTTGAATACATGAATTGCCATCCATTATGTAGACATTGCTTCCTGAAATTTTCCTTCTCTCTTTAAGGATTTTGGTACTTTTGAGTTAAATGCCTATAGCTTTATGCTTTAAAATACTGTAACTTTTTGTAGGAAATTCCTTTGAGAAGTGCCATATGCCTGACATAAATGCATTTCTCTAGAGGCTCTCAAACTGGGCCTACTTATATTAAATAACATTTTCTGAAATCTCTCACTTTGGGGATTATTTGAACCTGGCCTCAAGTGCTCTGTTTACTTTTGATTTCCTATTTTATTGTCAACTTGCTGCTTAGCTGCTTGTTAGAAGCCTGTAGGGAGAGAAGATACTGCTGCTAAAATCATACTTTTATTTTATTGTAAAAATGAATCCAATAAAGATGTAATGCTATTAATACAATAATAATAGTAACAAATCTTTAATAATTTTAGGTAAAATGAATTGAGATTTAAAAGCTTTTCATATTTGAACAATTCCTTTATATCCTTTTATAATGAAAATTTTTATTTGTTTTGAATTAAAGAGGCTTTAGCAAGCATCTTCCAGATGTATTATTTTGAAATGAAAATACTTAAATTTCAAAACCAATGGTAGTCTAAAATTTTAGAATACAAATTCTACAATCATAGCAGTGGTTGGAACTTTTGCTATTTTTACTGCTTTAAAAATAATTAGTTTTTAAAATTCCTTAAAATATATGTGTAAATTAACACCAACTATTACCTAAAAAAGGCAAAGAAACTGTAATGAAAATGTGGCAATACAGAAATTGTAGTTGGCTCTGGCATAAAGCATGTGTGGAAATGAAGGTATTCAAGGGCTGAGATGAAGAACAAAATGCGAAGGTCTTTGGCAGAGAAAGAGCCAGCATGGATGGACTTGCCAGAAAAACAGGCAGAAAACTAGAAAAGTATATCAGATAAGCCCCAGGAAAATGACATTTCGGTTCCGAAATATTAGGGAGGAAAGAACTAGCCCCATTGTAATTAAACAGCTCTCATGTCTTATGATCAATCACAAACTCAAACAAAAATAACCTTAATGTTTCATTGTTTTAACAAACATCATTATCCCTTTATATATTTGCACATCAAACTAGTTATTTGTTTATCTTTTGTCACATATATATTATGAGTTTCCTTTTAAAATAGGCTTTTGAAATTTTCCTGCTTGTCAGTATAAAACCATCTAAAGATTCCAATACAAAAGCAATTAATGAAAAAATGTATGGGTAGGAAACCTGAGTAGTTAGTCTGAAGCAAAAAAGAACTTGTCAAACAGATGTGTCAAGAACTGAGGTGAAGGAATCACCCAGTAGCCAGCTTCTTCCACTCCCAGAATCAATTTCTGCATGCACATTTTGAATAAATATCACAAGTCCTATTTCACACTATCTGAGTTTCTCGGCCTTTTTTCCACAGCAGTGATTAACATTAATTTTATCAAAGGTGATGTTCCCTTCTCAGTGCATTTTATAAGTGGCTACATGATGCTGGTATATCTTTTCACTACTCTTATTAATCTTGATCTCATGGTTAAAGTGGTTTTTGCCAGTTTTCTCTGTGGTAAAGTTACTATTTTTCCATATGTAATTAATGTACATTTTGAAAGAGATAATCTGAATCCTAGGAAATATCCTGCTTCACCTAAAACTTTCAAACAGTAAGTTTAGCAACCATTTGTGGGATCTTGCCCACCGCAATTATTACTGTGGTGTTCTAATGGTGAT
>JAQZBX010044430.1:0-21365 GCA_029593785.1 Cabassous unicinctus
TCAGCGAATGGATACAGCAGCACAAGCAGCAAGGGGGGGATAAATAAATAAAATAAATAAATCTTTAAAAAAAAAAAAAAGAGCATCTACACACATGTTCTATTGCAAGCATAACAAAGATAAGTAATTATAGCAAAATAGTCTATATTCTAGAATCTGGATGTGGTAGGCAAAATAATGGTCATCCAAAGATGTCCATATTCTAATCCCTAAAACCTGTGACTATGATTTCTTATATGGCTAAAGGGACCTTGCAGATGTGACTAAATTGAAGATCTTGAGATGTGAAGATTCTCCTGGATTGTTCATGTGGGCCCAATGTAATCACAAGGTTTCTCATGAAAGGGAGATGGGAGTAGCAGAGTAAAAGAGAGATTTGAGGATGCTACTTTACTGGTTTTTGTTTGTTTGTTTGTTTTTTATTGACTTTAATTTTTCTTTTTTGGTGTACAGTTCTATGAGTTTCCCCCCACACACACACACCCCTTGCTGTCTGTGTCCATTCACTGGGTGATCTTCTGTGTCTGTTTCTTGCCTTCTCTTCTCATTTTTCTCCTCCTGGCTTCACCAGGATTTGATCCTAGGGTCCTCCGATGTGGGAGAGAGGCACCCCGTCACTTGTGCCACCTCAGTTCCCGGTTTCTTGCCTGTCTTGCCTTGGTTCTCCTGTGCATCTCTCTTTTGTTGCGTCATCATCTTGCTGCATGGTTCACCACGCATCCATGCAGGCCTGGCTCACAGCGTGCGGGCCTGGCTTGCCTGCTTGCCTTTTCATTTTACCAGGAGGTCCCGGGGATCGAACCCGGGTCCTTCCATATGGTAGATGGATGCCCAACCACTTAAGCCACATTCACTTCCCACATTCCTGGTTTTGAAGGTGGAGGAAAAGGCCACAAGCTAAGGAATGCAGGCAGCCTCAGGAAGCTAGAGAAAGCAAAGAAACCAGCTCTCTCCACCTTCCTTTTAGTCCTGAAAGATCCATTTTGGACTTCTCACCTCCAGAACCATAAGATAATATATCTGTGTTGTTTTAAGCCATGGAATTTGTACTACATCCTTATGTTCTACCAGGAAAAAAAGACAAATTTCTTTTAGAACTCCATCACTCTTGAAAGGAACTATATGTTTCCTCTTTTCTATAAGGGTTTCTGAATAATCTACCATCTTTTATTTTCTCCTCCCAGCAAAAATTCTAAACAGAAAGAAACATTATTTGCAAGGACTTAATTCAAAGTACACGTCTGTTTCATTATTCCACAATTTTTCAAAGCTGTCCTATATTCAGAGCCAGTGCTAACAAACAAGCCTACAGCTGATTAAAAGAATAATTAACCAAATTGTAACTGTCAATTGTTTCAGAACAGACCAACAAATCAAAATAAATGAGAAGAAAATTTTCCTCAGTTTCTCATCTTGAACACAAAAACATTTCATTTTTGAAATACTCTCAATGCCAAATGCCAAGCTGTTTTTCACTTGCTTAAGATAGATTGCTAATACAGATTAGCAAACCAATTTTCTTAAAACATACTTCATGAATCTATAAACTCACTTTTTTAAGCTTGGGGATGATGATAACTGTATCAAAGAGGATTCTTATCCCTGTGTAGGTATTATGGGACTTGACCAATAAGATACTTAGCTCTTAATAGATTAAAGCATGCACCAAATTTTAACTTGTCAGGGGATTTTTGTAGGATAAAATCTAGGGCTAGACTGGTGAGAAACACAAAATAACATAAACCATAAGGTATTGGAATGCTGATATGCTTTCCCAAGATGTACTAGTCAAGAATATATTATCTAGCTAATTATGATGTAAAACTAGAATAGTTATCAAGTGCTACATACATAATAGAGATGAATAATAATATACTTTCCCAAAAGAAACTTTAAAACTTAGTGGGAGAGAACATATAGAAATAAAAATGGCCCAAGGGACAAAATAATAAATTTCTTATGTGAAGAGAGTTCAGGGAAAGCTACCCCACATTGCTGGAGGGAAGGTGGTGTTTGAAACTGTGGGGTTGCATGGCCCATGTAAGTTTTTAAAATTATACTAAGTAACATTATAGTAATAAATAGGCCAGGGCGGATATTACAGACAGATGACAATGATAAAAATAAGTTTAATTAGAGTCAGAGACAGATTTAGTGTGATGCTAATGAAGAATACACTTCATTACGCCTGTCTCTTGCAAAGGCCACCTCCAATTTGGGAGGGCCCTGTTTTGTGTTCACATGGTCATATATTCCTGTAAAATTTGGAAAACGTTAGATATTTTAACCATAATCAATTAAGACCTATGTCTCTTTTCACTCTGACTCTCCCTCCTTTACATTATATAAGATTGGTCATAGAAATTGAGTATGATATATATTCCTTAAGTTTAGTGGCATATATATATATATATATTTTGTGGTTTACTGTCATTTCCATGAATTATTTATTGCTGGTTGTTGTTGGGTAGAAATGTCTGTCAGGAATAATCCTGCTGCCTTCTCACATGTTTTTTTTGGTTTCCTGAGCTGCTCAAGCAAATACATGCAATGGATGTTTATTAACTCATGGTTTTGATGCCAAGAAAAAGTACAAATCAGGTTGTCATCAAGGCAATACTTTCTTCCTGAAAACTGGCATTCTGGGGCCACTGCTATCTATCCTTGGTCCTTGGCTCTTCTGTCACATGTACAAGGCACATGGCAGCCTCTCCTGGCCTCTCCCTTCTCTTCAGGGTTCTGCTGATTTCAGCTTCTGGCTGCTTTCTTTTTTATGGCTTTCTCTCCATCTGCCTGAATTTTATTCTGCTTAAAAACGACTCCAGTAATTAGATGATGACTCATCCTGATTGAAAAGGGGGCACATCTTAACTGAAGTAACTTCATCAAAATGTCCTACCTACTATGAGTTCACACCTGTAAGAATGGATTAAGTTTAAGAACATGTTTTTCTGGGAAACATACAGCTCCAGACCACCACATATGCCAGTTCACCCAATGTCATGACACAGTGGTGCAGGCCACAGCATGTATTGTAATTGTATAGTGAAGGAGAAAGAAGGTTTGAGATGTATGGAGCCAGAAGCTAGTCTATGGACAACTTTCTCAAATCTTAGATTTCATATATATAAGCTACTTAGTAGAGGCTTTCCCAAATGATAATAGCAATAAAACATTGTTTTAGTACTGACTAGATATGAAGCTAAAAGAAACTATTCTAAAACAGCAATTGTAAAATCTTTGAAGAAAAGCAATCAAAAAATATAAAGCCAGCATATAGTTTTAAAAAAGTAGTACTGCAGAGGTTTCAATCAGTAAATTAATAAAGCTATCAAACTTTAAAAAATAGTTTTACAATGTTTGTCATATGTATGTCAACTTTTAAAAATTTGTCATTTTTATCATTCTAAGTATTCAATATTTTTCTAACTCTGTATTTGTAATTCTGTATAATTTGTCTGTGAGACTGTAAAATTGCATAACTTCTTGTTCCACAGAACATGCATCTAGCCCTGGCTAGAGGCACCAGATATACACAGAGGAGGTAAAAGGATCTAAAGCTGGAAAAGCAGGTTTTGAGAAAAGTCTGAAAGACTGAAAATAGAAAGCTAAGAATTTGGACTTTATTTGATGAACATTGAAAAGTCATGGAAAAAGTTTAGATAGGATAGGAAAAAGTTCAGAGTTGTACTTCATATGAAAATGTACATATGAAATGCAGGATTTGTTAATTAGATCTTTAGACAAGAGGGAGAGAAAAATCAAGGTGGCAAACTCTAGGCCTGAATTGCAATAATATCATAAAAAGTATGCTTGAGAGGAAGAATTTGATAAAATTGGTAGAGAAGATGTGCATTCAACTTTGGACATTTATACTTTGACTATTTCTAGGCACTTCATCTGGTAGCTATATTCAACAGCTTATTGGAAACAGTGGGGAGAAAAGAGATCAGTAAATACTTAGTAAATACAATAAAAACTGAAGATGTGGAATTTTGCATAGTAAAAATAAGATTATAAATATATGAAATGGAAAATATCCTGGAATTTGGATACAGGATATCTATTGACTCAAAGTGACTTAAAGATTCAACAATAACAGCAAAAATATCACAATTTTGAAACAGAAAACCTAAGATCAGGGGTGGGCAAAAATAACCCTAGTAGAGTTATCTAGACCTGGGTTCTAGACCCAGGTGTGTTTTTAATTTCAAAAACCTTGGACAAGTGTGCTAGCCAGGTTCTATTATTAATTGATCTCAAGTAGGTCACAGCATTTCTGATCCCATTCTTTTTTCAAATGGGAGGTTATGCCAGAATAAAATGCAATTCCATAACTGAATGCAAGGACTGAAAGAAAAAAAAAAAAGACAAAGACTTTGCACCTGTAAATACCTAAGTTTTATCACTCAAACCTCATTTTCAAATTAATGCCTGCTACAATGCCTTATGGTATTATTTAACTGGAAGTTATGTGACTACTGGTAACATATTACGTTTACGTCAGTGCTGTTATATACAAACTTTTATTGAATGCCTACTGTGTTTGAAACAGTGTGTCCAATAAATAAATCATGTTAGTAAAGATTTCCTTAAAGATTTTTCATGAGTTTTCCAAATTTAATACTATTATCTTGCTTGTGCTTTTAGATTCAAAATCATGTGTACATCCCTGAGTCACAGTAGAAACAGAAAGCATGTTTTTTTCTTGCCTGTTGTATCAGGGAAATATATCTTCCTCCCCCTTTACACGATGCCTTTCTCTCTTCTTTGAGATCATGCTCTATCAGTGATTTGCCTCTCTCTCAGCTCTATATTTTATTTTTGATTTTCCATTAATATTTGCACTTCTTTTCACAAATATTTGGAAATCTCTCCTCATTCTGAAGAAAATATTTTATTTGAATTGTTTGCTCCCAAATTAAAGTCCTATTATTTGCCATCCTTTCATCAACTCTTCTTAGTAACTTATTGTTTTATCTTATCTCCCACTCTTTTTGGTCATTTACACTCATATTCTTACCTCTATTCTCTATCATGCCTTCACCAAGGCCCAAATACAAATATGACATGTGAGTGCATGCATATAAAACACAATAGATCTTATAATGATGAAAGACAAAATGAATAATAATTTTTCTTTTTTTCATTTTTGTATTTCTTATTTTTTATTTTTATTTTATTTTATTATTAATTGTATTTGGTTATTTTTTTGGCTTTGCTTTTGGGAAGGTTTTGGATCGCAGAAGGGTCACAACTGTGGCAGGAGAAGAGCACTGGTGTGGGGTGTCAGTGATGCGTGGATGTGGGGGGACAGGTGCACCTGGGGCATGCCTTTAAGGCAGATGAATATGTTCAAGTGATCATGGGGCTTTGTCTCGGTGGGTGGAGACTCACACAATAACTGAAAGAATATTGAATTCCCATCCTGGGGAGTCCTGCTACATTATCTAACAGAGTAGCAAGAATCCTCCAAGTACATGAGCAATGCCTAGCGAAGGAGGACAGACCATTATGCCAGACCCTTGATATTGATGATTGTACTCATGAACCTTTTCTTGTGAAACTGAAACTTAGCCTAGTATTACATATTGCCTAAGAGTTACCTCCTGAAAACCAACTTGTTGCTCAAATGTGGCCTCTCTCTAAGCCAAACTCAGCATATTAAACATACTACCTTCCCAGCAGCGTGGGACATGACTCCTGGGGATGAGCCTTCCTGGCACTGAGGTATTATCACCAAGTACCAACTCGCAATGCATCTGGAAAAAGACCTTGACCAAAAGGGGGAAATATTAAATATTAAATACAAACAAGCTTTATGGCTAACAGATTTCAAAGTCAGTCGAGAGGTCATTCCAGAGGATATGCTTATAAATTTATATTATTTTTATGTTTTTATTTATAATGTTGCTAGGCAATTTCTAATTGAGTTTCAGACATCAAGAAACCTCATCTCTAAATATAACATCTCCCAAGAAGAGTTATTTTGCTACAAGCCATAAAATATCATTTCAGAGATTTCTTAGGGTACTGTCCATGGTACACTTCTTTTCTTTCTCCTCTTTCAAGCCTGGAGATCTCATATATTTTCGAAGTGTCAATAATCTGGCTCAATTATATGGAGTGAACTGCTCAAAGTATATGTTTTATGGTTAGCTTTGCTTGTGGTAAGCAAATTTATAAAATACAAAATACAAAACTTGAAGTAAAAATACTCAATAGACACACCAGTCTAAAGAGAGTTTGCTCTTTTCACCACATGGATGTGAAATATCTACAATTACATTCACACTCCCTGTCCTAAAGAGATTTTCTTAAGAGCCAAATCAAGTTTTACAAAGGTTTTTTCTGTTTCATTTTTTCATTTTTTTATTTTTAAAGGAAGTACCAGAGATTGAACCCAGAAAATCATATATGTGAAGCAGGTGCTCAACAACTGAGCTACACCTGCTCCCAAGGTAAGTATTTTTTAACATTAGCCTCAACTATGAAAAGTTCACAATTACAAATATATATGTACATACTATACAAGTATCATTTATTAATTCTAGAAATAATGTATTCTAGATAGATTAATTTTTACTTATAGGAATGCTAAAAGTTTGCACTAACAAAAGAAAAGCTATAGGATGATCACAGGGAAGCCAGGATCAGGATATGGCCCAACTATTAGAAGCACACCTTTGAGATAAATGAAATATATCGTTTAAAACTGCAAATAAACCTAAAAATTAAGATATTATACCACTAATAATGCATGTTTTCCTCAATGTTTTATTAAAAATCATGCTTATGCTTATGTCATATTAACTTTTATTTTGAAATGTTCTTTCATTTTTATACACTTAAGTCTCTCTTCTTTTCAGTTTTTCAGTTTAAATTTTAAGTCTGAGGCTAGAAGAGCAGAGTGGATGACAATGCATGCTTCAGAGCCATTTTGTCTGAGTTTGAACCCTGGGTCTGCCATCTACTAGTCTGGTGAACTTTTGCACATTATATAACCTCCATAAGCTGGGAATCATATTTTAAAGACAGGGATAACAATAGTGCATTCTTCCTCATGGTGTGCACCTGATAATGTATCTAAAGTACAACCATGAGTGAAATTTCTATTATAAATTGTTATTATGAATTATTTTCTGCCCTGCAACCCTCGACAAAAAGTCTAGCACATTTTAAATAAATATTAAGTGATAGTTTGAGGAGGAGTTGACTAGGACCACATAGAGGTTTTATGTAAAATGACGTTGTTTAGCTACGTATAGTTTGTGAATTCTTTGTTCCATTGGAACAAGTTTATCTCAGCTATTAAGAAGCATTCTACTGCACTGGGATTCACACAAATATCCACAACATGACTTATTACTAAAACACCTTGCTCTCCTCACAGGAAGTTTGCCTTCCTATAGCAAATATTGTTTGGATTAATCTCTCTCTCTAGTGTCACATATGGTGTTCTGATATTTTAATGAACATATAAATGCTTAATCATTTGCCAAAATATATGCAGCCATAAGTCAGTAAAATGAAAAATATGCTAACATTTTAATTGTGAAAATTTATTTAAGTCTGTAAATATTCTTTGAAGCCCCACTTTATGGAATCCACTTCAAATATTCACTATTAATTTCCATATTAGGTGACAGGCAGTTATAAATATGGTCTATTTCAAATAAATTAATTGTTTTAATGCATGGCATGCATCTTTGTAATGCCATCTTTGGGATGAATTTCCCCTAAAATAGTATGTATTAACATTAGATGTAAGCTAAATAAGAGGAAAAAAAATCATAATTCCTTTAAAATATAATTCCACTTACCATTTGGATGTTACAAGATTTCTTATCCTGGATGATGAAGGCTTAACTGGAGAAACAATCACTCACCATTTATAGAACATCTTAGACAATACTATTCTCCTTTTGTGGACTCAAGTAATCATATACCCATCTGAACACTTAATTTATACAATTCTATGCAGTACAGTAATGTTGGGGAGGCAGGATGCCTTGTGTCTATTCATCTATCAAAAAATAACATGGAACAGCACAATTCTGTGATGAAACTGCAAGCCACTGAGTGTACACTTTGGATGGACTGTACAAGGCAGGGGACCATATAACACAACAAACCCCATGGTGAATGACGGACTATGGTTAACAGTATAAATATGAGAATGTCTTCTCATGAACTATAATAAATATACAATACTAATACATGGTGTTAGTAATAGGATGGCTTGTGGGAAAAATACACCCAATATAAGTTATGGACTATAGATAGCAGTAATATTATGATGATGTTTTCTCATCATTTATAACAAGTGTGTCACAATAATATAAGGCATTGGTGGTGGGGAGATGTACGGGAATCCTGTATGGTATGCATGATTGTTTCACTAACCTACAATTTCTCAAATATAAAAGGAAATAAAAAACATCATGACATTTAATATCCAGATGTCCCAAATATATGTTTTGTAGCTGCTCTTAAAGTTTTAGAAATGTAATGAAACATAGAATCAGCTATATATACTCTGACATCTTTGTCTTCATTTAATTTCTCTTGTTCTCTATAAACTAATTGTTATGATTAATACAGACTTTAAAACCTAAAAAACAGCATCGACAGTAAATGATGACTAACACATCAAATTGTGTTTCTTTTTGCCCTCTCAAACACATACAATTTCAAATTATTTTTATGTGAATCTTCTGATTCTCCACTTAAGTCATGACATACTATTTTATATAGTCCAGAGACATGAATATAGATTGTGGAATTAGACAGTTCTGGCTTCTAATCTGGGCTTTGGCATTTATTAGCTACGTAACATTTCACAAATTATGCAATTTGTCCAAGGCTCACATTCTTCTTTTGAATCCTGGGATAATATTAAATAAGTAATTTAAGAATTTATGAAATAAATTTTCTGTCACATAGTACATTCTTAGTAAATGGTACTATTGTGGGGATCATTATGAATTTCATTGTCTCTTCATTGAGAGTATATGTTATTTGAAGACCTAGACCATTCCTGTAATTCTTTGAATGTCTTCCTGAATGTCTAGGAAATACCATGCTATATACCTAATGTCTAATGATGATTTTCTCAATGAACATTTGTAACCAAAAATAAATAGAGAGCAATTAAATACGAAACAATAAGGCATTTAAATACAAGAATAAGAAAAGCTCAGCTACAAAAGAATGAGATGTGAGTGGGCTGGTGCAATCCAGGAAAAATCAACGACAGACAGGGTACCAGGGTACTGGGAAGAGAAAGCATTTCTAGACAGAGCAAAACTGAGTAAATAAAATCATGTAATGTTCTCAGAAGAATACATTCCAGAAGCATATTTTGACCTAAATAAAGGGCTCATAAAATAGGCTCTGTAATTTTCTGATTTCATTTGTGTATAGCACTTATTTATTAAACTTTCATTAGATACATTCATTTTGGAATGCAGACATCGATGGAGAAATGATAAAGGTTATTTTTACCTAACATTATATTAATAACAATTTTTGTGCTCAAAACTACCAAATTAACATTTAAAGATGATGGTTCATGCATTATTCTTACCACATGTCTCATACTCAGAGCACTTACTTAATTGGAAATATCAATAAATTTAATAAATTACACATATGTACACTGGAAGCATATACTGTGTTTGCTCCTAAACTTGGGCAATACTGTTAAAGATAAAAAGGTCTTTTATCTTTAACTCCTCCTAAGTGTTATTAATCAGTTTAATTTTATATTTAAGAAATGTCTAAAGTTAAACATACATAATATTTGTAAACTTACTGAATTATTTAATAATTATTTCTATAGTCATAGTAAGTTAAGAGTAATAATGTTGGATTTTTGCCATTAAGATCTATGGGGCAACTTATTCTTCTTATGGGATGACAGAAAAATGGTAACTAACCACTGGAAGAATTTCCTATTTTCCTGTCATCCTGAGAGTTTAAGAACTTTCTCACATGTTATCTATGACAATTTTAAGCTAAAGAGTTCATTCACAGATCTACCCATCTGTTTCAGTTTCCTATAGTGCTCAAGAAAATAGCATAAAAAGGGTCAGGTTAAACAGAGGGAATTTACTCACACAAGGTTTTGAGGTTAGGAAAAAGTCCAAATCAAGGCATCATCAAGGCGATGCTTTCTCCCAAAAGCTATGGCATTCTGGGGCTGGTGGCTGGTCCTTAACTTGTCACATGGCAAGGCACATGGTTGCATCTCCTGATATCTCCCTTCTCTTCCATGTTCTGCTTATTTTTAGCTTCTGGCTGCTCTTTCTGTGGCTTTCTCTCTCTGAATTTCATTCTGCTTATAAAAATCTCCAGAAATAAGATTGAGACCCATCCTGATTGAGGTGGGTCACATCTTAACTGAAGTAATCTCACCAAAAAGTCCTACTTACAACAGGTTCACAACCACAGGAATGGACTAAACTTAAGAACTGTTTTTCTGGGGTACATACAGCTCCAAACCACCACACTCCACCCTGTGGACCACAAAAAGACATGTTCCTTCTACATGCAAACTGTATTCATTCTATCAAAACATCCCTAAAGCTTGAAATCGTTTCAGTAACAAGGCTAAGTACAAAGTCTCATCAAACTCAGTTATGGGTGTGGTCTCTCCTGAGACACAATTGCCCTGTCTGTGGACCTGTGAAATCTAGAAAACAAGTCACCTGTTTCCAATGAACAAGGGAGGGCTAGGCATAGGTAGGCATTCCCATTCCAATAGGGAGAAAATAGGATGAACACTGGGGTCACAGGTCCCAAACAATTCTAAAACCCAGCAGTTCATACTCCATTAGACTTCCATTAGTCTCAGAGTCATCTATAGATAGATGTTTGTCCTCCAGGCACGATGGAGCAGCAAAACCCTCCCTTCCAAGTGCTTACTCAGCAGCCATGTCCTCCCATACATTGGGGTAAAGGTTCTATCCTCTCTAAGCATTGGGATGTCAGTCAATCTCATCACAAATGCTGGGACATAGGTCCCAACTTCTCTGAGAGCTGGGATGGTGGCAGTCTCTCTGCTAACACTGGGCATAGGCGTGATCCTCTGAGCACTGGGGTGGTGGCCAGACTTTCCACAAACCCCAATGCACAGGCGACACCCTCTCTAAACATTCAGGCAGCAGTATTCTCCCTGAGCAAAGGGAAGGAAGGCTCATCCCCTCTAAGTGCTGGGGTGGACCCGGCTCTTTCCACACACAAGGGTGGGCCTGCTCTCTTGGCCTGAGGAGATCTCTTCTGTCCAGAACTCATCTTCCATGGTTCTGCCTTTGAAGTGATTCTTCCTTCACTTTGTCCTTTTTCTGTCACTTTTCATCCAGTTTGGGAGTGGTCCCATTCATACAAAGCTTGCAAAACAAAACAAAACAAAAACAAACAAACAAAAAAAACAAAACTGTGCACTTTGCATGTCACAAGGATCCAAACCATCAGACAAAAGGCCTTTCCAGAAATCTTTTCTGCATTACTGCATTTCCAATCCTGACTTCCCCTGAAATGGGGTCTCAGAGCACACTGTCTGGATAGGCTCAGAATTTTCCAAACCATCTATTTCTGGTTTATGCCCAGGAGTTCCATTCTCAGTTTATTCCTTTTCTCTCTCATGTCACTATAAGCTGCAAGGAGAAACCAGACAGCACTTTCCACATTTAGCTTAGAAATCTCCTCAGCTAAATATTCAAGTTCATCGTTCAAGTTCTGCCTTCCATCCAACATTAGAACTCAATTTCAACAAGTTTTCTGCCACTTTAAAACAAGTATTGCCTTTCCTTCAGTTTCCAATAGCACATTTACCTTTTCCATCTGAAGCCTCATTGGAAATATCTTCAGCATTCATCTATCTAACAACAGTCTCTTTAAGGAAATCCAGGCGTTTCCTATCAAGCACTTCACAATTCTTGCAGCTTCTACCTATTACCCAACTCCAAAGTCATTTCCACATTTTTGTTATTTGCAATATTAGTACCCACTCGTGGTACCAAAATCTGTTTAAGTTTCCTGGACTGCTCATGCAAATACCATGTCAGCTTAAATAATGGGAATTTATTAGCTCATGTCCAAATTAAGACATCATCAAGGAAATGTCTTCTCCTAAAAGACTGTGCCATTCTGAGGCTGTCTGGCTGCCTGCATTCCTTGGTCCTTTGCTTTTTTGTCACATACCTATCCTGGCCTCTCTGTTTTCTTCTGGGTTCCACTGAATTTCAGCTTCTGGCTGCTCCCTGTGGCTTTCTCTCTTTCTGTCTAAAGTTTATTCCACTTATAAAGGTCTTCAGTAATAGGATTAAGACCCATCCTGATCATTATATATTTTGTCATAACCTACAAAATTCTGCAGGATAGAGTGTAAACTATAATGTAAACTACAGTCTTTGGTTAGTAGCAATGCTTCAATATGTGTTCATCAATTGTAACAAATATAACACATTAATGAAGGTTGTTGTTAATGTGGGAAAGTGGGGGAAGGGATTGAGGAATATGGGAATCACCTATATTTTTTATGTAACATTTATGTAATCTAAAACTTCTGCAAAAATAAAAATTGAAGAAAAAAAAAAAAAGACTCATTCTGATTGAGGCAAGCCACACCTTATTTGAAGTAACCTCATCAAAAAGGTCCTCCTTACAATGGGTTCACACCCACAGAAACGGATTATGTTTAAGAACATGTTTTTTTTCTGGGGTACATACAGATCCAAATCACCACACCATCCCTTCTCCAATCCCAATAAAATAAATGATGTCAGGTATAATGCAAGACGCTGTGTATATAAATGATGAACAAGTCAGAGTAGTCACTGCCCTTCTGGGGCTTCCAATTTAGTGGGAAAGATACATATCAAACAAATCATCTCACAGATTAATACAGAACAATAAATTGTGGTAAGTACTCAGTGAAATAATATAGGAGGAGGCTATGCGAGACCGTAATGTTGAACTTAAATTTGAATGGGGTTGATTATGAAGGGCTACTCTATTTTTTTAATCTGGAAATTGAAGAATGAGGCTTAGTTAGGCAGATGGGACTGGGAGTGGGGAAGAAGGGAGAGTAAGGAGCAAGGGATGAGCAGGTACACACCCTGAGGCAGGAAGGAGCTTAACAGCCTTCACAAGGCTTGAAGTTTAAAGATATTCAAGATGAGGCTGCAGAGATAGGCAGGGCCTATATCTTGAATATATGAGAGCCATGGTACAGTGTCACATTTAGAAAGGAATGGGAAATTTCCTGCTTTAAAAGCAGGGGTGGTATAATCTGACTTATATTTTTAAAAGATCATCCACACTTTTTCATGGAGTTTGTGGAACGGTTGTTAATAGAAGAACTGGGGAGACCAGTGAAGAGACCACTGTATCTGTAAGGACAGAGTGTAAAAACAGCATGGACCAGGGTGGTAGCAGTGGAGACGAAGAGGAGTGAGTACATTTGAGACATATTTTGCAGGCCCAATCCACAATGTAGGCAATGGATTAGTTATAAGAGTATATAAGAAAGGACAGGGTCAAGCATGACTTTCAAGTAGATGGTATGCACAAATGGATGGACAGGAGTGCTTTCTAATGAGAAGAGGAAGGCTGGAGAGAAAAACATTCAGGCAAAGTTCAAGAGTCCAAAATTTGGCATATTAATTTTGATGCCTTTGAGCCATCTAAGTGGAGATGTGAAAGAGGATGGAACGCAAAGATCTGATATAGAGTATAAGTTTAAAAATCATCAGAGAGAGATGGTTTTAAAGCCATTGATCAAACTGCCTAGAGCAAGAGCCTGCAGATTGGGGGGGAAAGAGGGACAAGGACAGAACTCTGAGGATCTCTAATATTTGGTGATTAAGAAGAAGAGAAAAAACAGCAAAGGAAACACAGAAGCATTTCTTATTAAATAGATTTCTTTATTAGGACATAGTATTATTGTTTCCTACTATTGGAACATGTCAAATTCTTTTGAAATAAGGAAGGCTATTTACAGAAAATTTTAATATGGTCAATATTCCTCTCATCTATTATTCCTGAGAACAAAAGTTCTATATAGACATCATGAATTATTCACAGAGAAACCTGAACTTTCATTTTAGATACAAAACAACCCATAAAAGTATCAGATGACACATAAATATTCTTAAATTTTATATATATGAGACTAGTTCCAAAGGTGGAAAAATGACAAAGTAATTTTCCTTTATCTGTACATAAGAATTTATTCAATATTTATAATATTTATTCTTAAATAGAATTAAACTTTTATTCAAATATAACACACTTATAAGGACGATATTGAAAGTGTTTCAGGATTACCTAATAATTTCCTGGTTTAAAACAAGTCCTGTAAAACATCAGCAAACCAGGCAGGTGGATGTTGGATAAGAAAAGAGTACTTTACAATTTTTAAAATTGTAAAGATCTTTCCAATTCCTTATATATATTTCTCCCACAACAGATAGTGAAGAGAAAATATATAACACTTTAATTTATTCAAAGAAGTAAGGATGAATAAGGACTATAACTGACTCAGAAATCATGATCCGAAAATCCCTAAAGAGTCAGCACATGTGGCCAGGATTTTTTACCACACTACCAGGAGGTAATCAGAAGTATGGGCCAAAGAGAAGGCCAAAGAAAAGGAGGTATTAGCTGACAGACCATCTTCTCTCCATTTTCATCCCCCTTATAGCCAAACAACCAATCTGTGGAGCTACTGGTGGGGGATTAGCACTTTCCTGGCAGAACCTCAATATCCAATAAGCATTTCGATGGACAAGAAATAATTCTCACTATAAGAAGATCTGGAATTGCCACAGTTAAAATACTTTAGAACAGAAACATCCATTTTGGAAATAAGCACAAGACAGTAGCAACAAATTTTTCATAACAATAGACTCATTCATCACGGGAATACTGTGGAAGCAACAGTTCTTTGCCAAGATTTGCTGAAATCTGTGACTGAGATTGCTTGAACTTTATGTAATTCTACCATATGTCTCTACTAGGTGAAATGGGATATCAGGAGAAGGTATATGCCATATCTCAGATGTTTGAGAGGTTGGGTAAGTAGTAATTATAAGGACTACAGAGTTAGATGGTTATTGCTGGCAGGTCCACATGCATTGTTGAAAGACAGTGAAAACCTGACAGTGATTTATTACTATGGTATGCAGACTAATGTCCACCTCCCAGCCACTCCCCCCTAAGATGTCTATATTCTAATCTCTGGAACCTATGAATACCTTGCATTGCATAACAAAAAAAGAATGAATGAAGGTTTCAGATGGGATTACAGTTTCTAAATAGGTGAACTTAAAAAAAGGGATTACCCTGGCTTGAGGGTGGGCCCAGTGTAATCCCAAGCCTTAAAAGAAGAAGGGAGGCAGAAGAGGAAAAGTCAGAGGGAGAGATGACTATGGAATAAAGTTACAGAGAGATGCAATGCTGCTAAATTTGAAGATTGAAGAAGTGGGCACAAGCCAAGAAATCTGGACCACCTGTAGAACCTGGAAAGAGCAAGAAAAGGAATTCTTCCCTCTGGAAAGGAGCACAGTCTTGCCGACACCTTGCTTTTAGCTCACTGGGACTCATGTCAGGCTTTCAAGTTAAAGAATGGTAAAATAACAAATGTGGGTAGTTTTAAGCCACATCTGGTATAATACACTCATAAATCTTGATTCATCCGATTCTCCTGGACCCTCTGGGCCTCTAATAGTGGCACACTGGCAAAGTCTTCTCTCTTAAAGACTAGTGCTTCCTGCTGCCCCCTTTTTAAAAAACAATACAGATGACCCTTCTCTGCAAGAGGACATGTGCCCCACTCAGAATTTGTCCCCATGTCCACTCTTGGTCAATCTCTAGCAATAAGACATAAACTGGCTGGGGAACTGCTGAGCCTGTAAAGAGAGAAAAGGGACAGCAGCCCAAAGGAGCTACAAGACCTAGATAACATTTACCACAGAATCAGTAGGTAATATTGGGACTGATTCTGGGGATGTTGGATCGATGGGGAAGAGAAAATAAGTATGAATAACTGAGAGTTTACTCATGCAGAAACACCTGCCTACAAGACAACAGTTGCCTCTTTGGGCTCTACCCTCAGCTCCCCTATTGGTAGCCAAAGAAATAACTAGGGTTAAGTTACTACATACTCCAGCCATGGGGATGGTAAGATCTAAGAAAGAAAAGGGACTGGACTCTGCAAGAGCTGAATTTAATCATTATGTACAAGCAGGGACTGGGAGAGTAAATAGAGGACTGGATTTTGAGGGTGCTATTCAAGATGGGGAGGGACATAAAGTTGGATAAGGGAGGATTTATTGATATGAGAACACCCTTCCATGATATAGGATTTAATAACATCCTGGCAAAGACCTCCAGAGAAGGTACACTAATACTGCTACCTTGGCTTGCAAGTGACGTCCCTTGCTAGATGAAATAGAAATGCCAGAAATGTTGTGGCATATAGTAGAAAAGGGAATCAAAATACAGAATGTGCCTTATTCCTAGTAAAGGGGATGGGTTTGTGCTATTATAGTCACGTTATTGTACTGACTTCTTTGGAAATCAATGGTATGACAGGCCAGCTGTAGAAATACAGTGTATGACAATGGTTCATTTTTTTAATTTGACCATGACAACTGGTTATTTTCAGGCTGGGTACAGTCCTGAATATTATTTCAGGCTCTTTAGAAAGAAGATCTAATGAGATCAAACAATTTACTGTTATCATAAAGTGACTAACAAAGAATAGTTTTAGAAGATTAAGAGAAGTGGGAAAGCTTGATTAGATATACTACTAACAGCCAGAAAACACACTAAGTGGTTATGTTCCTTGCAGGGCCTGGAAGGAACCCCATTTACAAAGAAAAGAGAAATTCAGTAGTGAGAGGCCTGCTGAGGCCAGGTCTGACAGGAAGAGATGCCATTACAAAACTGGATTCCCCAAGAGCAGTGAGGATAAGTGGATCCCTAAATTACAGGGGACAATTTGTGATACTTAACCATACATAAGAAGTAATGCTGGGACAATAAACATAAGAAGCAGCAAGGTTGGAGAAGCAGCTAGGATAAGGGTCTCAAAATGCCTGTCATCTCCAACCCCAATTAAGTATTGTAAATCAAAAACAATATTGAATATTGGGATGAAAGGACCTAAAAGACCTAAAGTAATCACTGGTTATAGTCCACATCACATCCCCATTTTATTCAGCAGTCTGGCCAATACAAAAGCTAGGTGGGTGCTGTAAGATGATAGTGGATGATCACAAATTCAACCAAGCAGAAAACCCAATTGCAAGTGCTTGGTTAGTTGTGGTATATTTTCTCAAGCAGATTAATACAGTTTCAGGTCATGGTGTCTGGCAATTGATTTAGTGAATGCATTCTTGTCCATCTCTATCAAGAAGGAGAATCAGAAGCAGTTCTGATTCTATGGAGCAAACAGCAGTATGCATATTTCACCTTGACCTCAGGCTATGATAACCTTATTCTCTGCCACAATGTAGGCTGAAGATGTCTTAGACTTACTGGACATTATACAGAACACTACCTTGATCCATTATATCAACGCCATCCTATTGATTGGACCAGATAAGTAAAAAGTGGCAAGATATTGGAAGCCTTACTAAGACACATGTGCTCACAGGATAGAAAATAAACACCTCAACGGTGAAAATTTTAGAGGACTGAGGTCCATGTCATGCCAGCATAAAGCCCTCCAGAGCACAAATTCTTGCATCTTGCATTGTGAACCATTAAGAAGGAAGCGCAAACCCTGGTAGGCCTCTCTGGAATCAGAAGGAAACATTTTCATGCCAGGATTACTAACCTGACAGAACCAAGTTTATAGTGAATATTTTTGGCCACACGGTCTCTTACTGTCCCATAGTCAGGCATTCTGCCTAAACTAGGGCCCAATACTACATGAGAAGCTGTTTTCAAATGATTTATAATTCTCTATTGCAAATAGACCTTAAGTATTATATTGTGATCCTCCTACAGGGGCTTGTCATAAACTCTACATGGTGTCTTTTCCCACCAAAGATACTTCTAATATCATAGAGTTTGTGGGGATATATGGCCTAAGCAGCAGAGTTTCTCCAGTGTAACCTGGACCTGCTGTAAAGCCTTTGACTACCCTATGCCCCACTCCCAGCTTGCGGCACATATAAATGGATGTGTCATAACATTGTGCTGAGCCAAGGATTCCACTTAAAAGCAAAGAAGGTGCAGCAATGGGTACATGATTGTGGAATCCACTGGCTCTTTCTCACATACCATACCACCCAAAACCTGCTGGCCTGACAGAACGATAGAACATATTTTTGAAGGAGCAGCTGACACACCAGAGTGTAAATGATACCCTGAGTAGGTGGGACACGCCCATACCAGGATATAGTATAACCCTAAATTAATTGCCATTATGTGGAGCCATTTCCCAACCTGGTAGAAGGCACGAATCCAAGAAGCAAGGGGTGGTAGTACAAGTGGTCTCACTTACCTTCACTCTCAATGGCCCATGTGAAATATCTGTGTTTCCTGTCCTCCCAGTTATAGGCTCTGTGTGGCTAAGATGTCCTGGTTCCCAGAGGCTGAGCACTTTGCCCAAGGGCAACAGCAAGAGTGTCATTAAACACTTGCTACAGTTGCTACCTTGTCTGTTTGGGTTCCTTATTCAAGAACCAAGAAGGCAAAGAAAGGAAGTACCTTTCAGGCAGGGATAATTAATACTAATCATTAGGAGAAAGCAGGCTGCTGTTATTCAATGTAAACAGGGAAGAAGTCATTGGGCATCCTGGTGACCCATTTTTGTACCTCGTGGCACTTCCCCACCCAATTTTGACAGCAAATTGACAAACGCAGCAGCCACTGCTTGAGAAGGGAATGGTGACCAGGATCTCAGTCCCCTTAGGGATGAGGCCATGAGTCACTCCACCAGATAGGACATCTAATCCATCAGACTTGCAAGCTGGGGATAAGGGAGATCTAAAAGGACAGTAGAAAAGGATGATGGTGAGCATCAGCTGTGGTTCTAAGACCAGGTGCAGCAGCAGGGGCTGAAATTTGTTCCACTAACTTTCCTCTTATAAATTTCCATGGGAAAAGTGACCTGCTCCTATAGGACCAGTTCCCAGATGGGATGAAATCTCATAAGCAAGCACATATGAGCAGCACAAGGGGTAAAGTCTGGAACATGTGGTACAAAATCCAGAACTCCTTGTATATGCAGACACTCATTCCACCACCTTCCAAGAGTGTACCCTACTGACTGCTCACAGCCGAGTACCTCCCAGGATTTGCTCTCAACCAAAGAAAGCCAGAGAGATGGCTCCTCCCCAGGGGCAGCCCACATCCAGTGACTGGGGAAAAAAACAAGTACAAATGAACTTTCCTCAACTTGGGGCCTCTCTGAAGGTCCACACCAGCTTCAGGTACTGCGCAGCTTCAGCCTCTGTTGCAACTCCATCAGGTTCACCATCTCCCTCTGCTTAATCTGGTCCCCCCCCCTTCCTTACAGGTGTTATTCCCAAGAACACTCTCTAATAAACCACCCGCATGTAAATCCTCATCTCAGGGTCAGGTTCCGGGGGAAGCTGACCTATGACTTCCAGAAACTGAATCCTGCCTTGATCCATCCTACTAATTCCCATGATCCGGGCCAACCAATGATCATGATAAATCTATTCCATGTTCTGCCTACTTTTAGGCCAAGAGTATGACCAGGCTAGTGCACTTTATCCTACCTATTCCATTTCAAGGCCAATCCCAGAGCAGAACCTAATACTACGCTGTGTGTTTGCTTTACTACCTACTTTTCATTATTTGCTTCATCAATAACTTCTTATCTGTGGAAATGCTGAGTCTTTCATTAATAATGAGAAAACCTCTGCAATGTCATAATAATTGTTGGGAGGATGACAGCTATGCAAAATAAATGAGAAGCAGTCAATAGTTAAACCACCAGAAAATATTCTTACAGCAATGCTTTAAAAAATATCTAGACTTTAACTTTTACCACAACTAAAGATATTTAAATGGCATTCTCAGTTTCACAAGATACTTCATCTTTTATTTTGCATAAAGATCTTTATTCCAGCTTTGACAGACATTCAATTAAATTATTGCTAATTGTCAATAAATAACATTCAATTAGAATTTAAACTAAATAATATATTGGTGTACTTAAATCTTAGGTATATAACTTTATACTTCATTAATGAAGACACACTATCCACCGTCATCCAAAATAAGAATATTCATCTAAGGTGTCATAAAATGCAAAACTTGGAACTGTAGAAAGACAAAAAATAGGGTGTAATAGGTTTTGTAACTAATACAAAACACCACATTAAATATGTTCAGCAGTAAAAACATTAAATCTGTGATTGAACTCTTTTGAACTTTGATTTGATTCCTTTTCTTTTACTTTACTCCTTTACAAAAACTTGCAGATTTTTAGATTGTAAATACCTGATGGCCCACTCCATTTGATAGTATTATCACAATTTCAGTGTGGAAAAAGCTATATCCTACTCATTTCAATTACTTGGCGCAGGTATTAGGAAGTCACTGATAGATAAAAGAATTCACAAAATTGATGCTTCTCCATGTTTCTAAAACAAAGAGACCTGGCTTTAAAATAAAGCAATTAACAAAGTTTTACTACAGAATTAATGAATTCCCAATTGTGAAATATGAATGTATAATGAATTTCAGGGCACTGCTCGTGCAGCCAGACTGAATTAAGAGTAAAGGTTGTAAAGGCTCAATTGCCTCTGAAAATTTGGGGGCTGGTTATCAGTTAAAGCAAACATGAGCTGCTTAGAAATGCATGGCACTGCAGCTGAATATAATACCTTTACTGTTCTCTCTTGAAATGGCTTCCTATCGAAGCAGCTTCTGTATCAATCACACAACAGCCAGAGGGGTACAGAATTATACTATATGACACAATAACTGCATTCAAAAAGTATAGGAAAATTTACTCTTATAGAAGGGAATGCTTTAGCTAAAAGCCTAAAACAAATCACTAAACTGCATTAATTTGTAAGCTTTGAAACTGTAGGAACTCACTGGCAGCTAAGAGAAGGGCATTGCTTGCAATCAACAGTCCTCTTGAGCTTAACAAGATTTTCAAGTAAAGAAATTTGCTGATACAGTCTCCTCAATTAAATCCGTGTGAAAATGCCCAAGCAATATCCGGAGGGAATTCGAGGCAAAAATCGGGCCAAATATGACATTTAACTATCAATCTTACTAAGGCTAGTGATTGTTAATCAGCCTAGGGGAAAGTAAAGTAGTACACCTGACAGTGGTTATTTTTTATAAACTCATGCCTTCTA
>JAQZBX010044431.1:0-21362 GCA_029593785.1 Cabassous unicinctus
CCTAAAGAAAAGGAAAAAAAAAAAAACAAGCAAGACAGCGAGCTGACATGACAGGCATGCGTGGCAAGCTAACGCAACAAGATGACACAACAGGAGACACAAGAAGAAAAAAACATAATGAGAGACACAACAAAGTAGGGAACGGAGGTGGCTCAAGTGATTAGGTGCCTCCCTCCCACATTGAAGGTCCCAGGTTCAGGTCCCAGTGCCTCCTAAACACACAGCAAGTGCAGACAACAAGGTGATCAGGAGAAATAAATAAATAAAATAAAATCTTTTTTTAAAAAGTGGCTGAGAATTTCACTTAAAGCTGTTCTGAGTTGTTCTGTAACTTAAAGCCTGGCTTAGGAAAATGCCAGTACCTCACCAGTACCTCACCTTCACCCATGCCCTCAGAGGATTCCCACAAGCAAAACTGCAAGGAATAAGAGCGTATAATTAAAAGCAAAATTAAAAATATCCACAAGGAAGAATAAGTAAAATGGAATGAAACCCACAGAGACTAGAATTACATGCTCACAGAATTCAGTACAGGTGTACTTAGATGCAAACATTCTTTCTATGTTAAAATAAATTAAAGATGGAAAAAATCTATAGGCAAGAAGCAAGAGACTCAAAATGAAAAATTAGATTTTAAAAATAACAAACATGACTTTTGGAAATGAACATTTAAATATTAAAAACCTTAATATGAAATGGCATATGAGACATAACTGAAAACAGAACTATAGAACTGGAAAAATAGTTATGAAGAAATTATTGAGAGGGCAACACAGAGAAACAAAGAGGGGGTGTGTTAATTAAGACATTCTTAGACTAAAATTTAAGAAACAACCGAAATTTCCAGAAATGTTAAATAAATGATCAACTTCAAAATATTAAATTACACACACACTCACATATAGAGAAATTACAGTCACTGAAATGAATTGTTACGGCAATCAACATTATTAAATGCCAGTCAATGTGTTAGGTTTTGGTGGTACAAGAATGGGAATAAAAGACAAGACTGAATAATATTGTGGAATATATTCATTATGTAAAACTAAGTAGTTTGGGCAGACAGTATAGTTAGAATAACAGCAAAATATTTTTAAAAATTAAACCCATTAGCCTTTGGGTGGGTGCATAGAGCAGAAGATATGGCCTTAGTGGACGGATATTACAAAAACTCTATGAAAGACATATCAGATTTCACTGAAGGAGAAATTGGTAAACGCCTGGCTGGCATGCAAGTTCTTCCAAGCTGAGAATGGAGGGCGCACGGGAACAAGCGGGCATCAGGGAGCCCCTCGGGCTGAGTGACTATGACATGGTGCCCTTCCAGGCTGCTTGACCACTTGCCTCCAAAGCATCAGGGTCCAGGAACATCTGCTCCAGACAGAGAAGAGCGGAGTGCGGTACCTGCAAGTCAGGGGAGCGCCCTACAGGGAGGGGAGCTGCGGGTGAGAGGGTCTGCTGAGTCCTTTCCCCAAACTGGAGTTCTGTGACACTGAAGGCTGCAGCTTCTGCTGCCTCCCCACGGTCGCTGCCGAGCATGCCCCTGACACGTCTTCTTACAGGGGCCCTGATGAGCGATGACCAGAACTCGCAAAGTAGCAGAAAACACCTGAGAAAACTGATACAATTAAACAGGCACCAATTTAAAAAAAAAAAATTTATTTGAGTTGTTGTAGGTTTACAAAAAAATCATACGGCAAGTACAGAGTTCCCACGCATCCCCCCTCACACGCAGTTTGCCTTGTTATTCACATTTTGCATTAGTGTGGTATATTTGTTACAATGGATGAAACTATATTATTATAGTTATATTATTATCTATAGCCCATAGGTTACATTAGGATTCATTCTTTGTGTTGGGCAGTTCTATGGTCTTTTAAAAAATTTTATTCTGTTACACATATACAAGCAAAACTTTCCCATTTTAACCACTTTCCAAGTATACAGTTCAGTTCAAGTATATAATTCAGTGGTGTTAATTACATTTGCAATATTAATAAGCATATTTAATATGCTTTTTTCAAAAAATATAGAAATTTAAGAAACGATATATCACAAAATGCATCTATCATGTAATTAAATGTAAAAAACAGTGAATTTCTATAGGAAATTATTGTTGTAAACATTACAAAACAATAGAAATAGTAAATAGTAAAGTCACAGATGAGGAAAAAATTGTTAAAGCAGAAAATGGGTTGAGAAATGCTTCCAAAATGAAGAATAAAAGGAAAAAAAAAAAGATTTGGAAACTTTAGATAAAAATGGAAATGCATGCTTTTTCCACATCCACTTAGTAGGATTTCAGGAAGAAGAGACTAGAGAATATGCAGGAAAGAAAAAAATAATTAGTAGAATATTTCAAAAATATTAGTAGAATATTTCATATTAGTAGAATATTTCAATATTTATATTGAATATTTGTCAATACAAAGTCCTTAAGTTGACAGGCCTCACTGAATGATGAGACAAGTGAAAAAATATAACCTCACTTGAAAAAAATTTTTGAGAAAATTTAAGAAGAATAAAGATACTATCTAGAAAAATACCCATTAACTTCAAGCAACAAAAAATCAGATTGACCCAGAAATCACACAATACTACACTGGATATAAGAACAAAGTGGAACAATAGTTTCAAATTGCTAAGGATGACAAATAATGATGCTCTGATCTATATAACAGCCAAACTGTCAAATACAAGATCAGAATAAAAACATTTTCTACCACGCAAGATGAAAAGGTTGATGATCTAATAAACTTAGCTGGAAGAAACACTAGTAAGGTACACTTGAAAAAGAGGAAAACAGGCAGAAGATCTTGGATATATAAAGAGCAATAATCAAAGGAAATCAGCAAAAAATATTAAGCTAAATGCATGCAATTACATACAGGCATATCTTGTGTTATTGTGCTTCACTTTATTGTGCTTTGCAAATATTGCATTTTTTTACCAATTGAGGTTTTGTGTCACCCCTTTGGTGAGCAAGTCTGTCAGCACCATTTTTCCAGCGTGTACTCACTTTCTTTCTCTGTGCCACATTTTGGTTAAGGCATGTACATGGTGTTCTTAAGACATGATGCTTTTGCACACACAATAGACTAAAGTATGGTGTAAGCATAATTTTTATATCCACTGTGTAGCAGCTTGGTATTATTTATGAATTCCAAAAATAGGTATTGGATTGTGTTTGTAAACTGGTCTGTTCCTCTGGGCATATTAGATTATATTGGATCCAAAGGTTTCACTTTTACTTGATTAAATAATGATTAAGGCTTTGATTGGGCCACATCAGTAGGACATTGAGTCCTCACTCCCTTGGTGGGTGGGGACTCACAGAGAAAACAAGGCTGAAGAGTTAGTTGGAGTTTTGAGCTGGAGCCTCAGGAAGTAAACACACAGAACACAGAGGAATAGAGATGGCTCCATAGACACGGCAGAGGCCCCAGGAAGAGAGAGAGCCTCATAGTCTACAGCTGAGCTTGTGGAGAGAACAGAGCAGCTGAGCCCAGAGAGGAGTGAGCTCCAGGAGAAAGTCGAGACTTACCCCTGCCTGCAGCTGATAATGGAAGAAGCTGGGACCACGGAGCCTTAAGAGGAAGAGGGAGGCTGAATCCTTGCAGATGTTGGCATCCATCTTGCTCCAAGACATAGCAACAGACTTTGGTGAGGGAAGTTACTTACGCTTTATGGCCTGGTAACTGTAAGCTTCTACCCGAAATAAGTACCCTTTATAAAAGCCAACAGATTTCTGGTATTTTGCATCAGCACCCCTTTGACTGACTAATACAGACTTTGGTACTCGAGAGTGGGGTATGCTTTTGCAATTACCAAAATGCTGGAACAGTTTTATAAATGGGTGAGGGGTATTTTTGGAGGAATTGTGAGATGTTTGATAGAAAAGGCTTAGAGTGCTTTGAAGAGACTTTTTGTGATGCCTTAGAAGTAAGTGATGAAGCTATTATTGGAAACTGGAGGAAAGGCGATTTGCGCTTTAAAGTTGTGGAGAACTTAGCAAGATTAACTCCTGATGTTACATGGAAGGCAAAATTTGTAAAATGGCAAGCCTGGACATTTAGCTGAAGAACTTTCCAAAGTAAATTCGGAGAATGTGGTTTGGCTTCTCCTTGCAGCTTGTAGCAAAATGCTAGATGAGAGAGATAAGCTGAGGGCTAATTTGTTGAGCACTAAGAAAACAGAAACTGATTCTGGAAATTCGAAGCCTCTGGAAATCAAGCCCCCAGATGATAGTGCCCCATTTGAGGAATTAACTAAACTTGGAACTTGTAAATCAGGATTGAAGATTCAGTTATCTAGGAAAGACTTGTGGAAAGTCTTACTATTTGATGGCTTGGACCCCTGCTTCTTGCATGCTAAACCAACAAGCTTTTTGAGAGAGCTGTATGAACAAAACTACTGTCAGCTTAAATTAAAAGGGACATGGAATGGAGAGATTGAAGGGGAAACAACTTCAAGAGGAAAACCATGGAAGCCAAGAGAGGAGCCCCACCCATGTGTACAGAGAGGGTGAGTTTGCCCCAGTAGTTGAAGAGGGTGGATGGTCCCGCCTACTGTTCAGGGAGAGTTTTGCCGCCCCAGGGTACCGAGAGGGTGGAGCACATTCCCCAAGGATTAGGGAGGTTGAGGTCACCACCCCATTGGACTGAGAGGGTTGGGCCTGTTCCCCATGGATTAGGGAAGGCCAGGTGGTCAACTCGTTGCTCTCAGAGAGTTGGGCCATATGCCAAAGGTAAAGGAAGATGTTGTCTTCACTTCACTGTACTAGAGGGGTTAAAACTCTAACCCAAAGATTCGGTATAGTTTGGCAATCACCCCAATGCTCGTGGAGGGTGAGGTCTGGAGCTTGGTCACCACCCAGATGCTTGATGAGGGTGGAATAAAGAAATGGCCATTGGGCAAGCCTATGGAAAGGGTAAGTCCTCAGGAGGCCCCAGAGACAAGAAACCATCATCTTTAGAATGACTCTAAGACTTTGACATCTAATGAAGCATGCCCTGCAGGTTTATGGAACTGCAGGGGACCTATGACTCATGTTTGCCTCCCAGTTTCTCTTTATGGTAATGAAAAATTTTATCCTTTGTCCATTTGTGTATTGGAAGCAGATAAATTGTTTTCTAAGTTTCAGACGTCTACAGCCAGATGAGACTTTGCCCCAAGACAAACTGGTATTTCTTTAAACTGATTGTGATATGATTTTGTACTTAGTATTGTACTGATTTAAGGCTTTTAAAAAATATATATATTGTAATGTCTTTTTGGAATTCAGAGGGTGGAGTGTAGCAGTTTGGTATTATTTATGAATTCCAAAAATAGATATTGCATTATGTTTGTAAACTGGTCTGTTCCTCTGGACATATTAGATTATATTGGATTCAGAGGTTTCACGTTTACTTGATTAAATAATGATTAAGGCTTTGATTGGACCACATCAGTAGGACATTGAGTCCTTGCCCCCTTGGTGGGTGGAGACTCACAGAGAAAACAATGCTGAAGAATTAGTTGGAGTTTTGAGCTGGAGCCCCAGGAAGTAAATACACAGAAGAACACAGAGGAATAGAGACAGCTCCATAGACATGGCAGAGGCCCCAGGAAGAGAGAGAGCCTCATAGTCTACAGCTGGCCTTGTGGAGAGAACAGAGCAGCTGAGCCTGGAGAGGAAGGAGCCTTGGGAGAGAGAAAAGACTTATCCCAGCCTACAGCTGATAATGGAAGAAGCTGGGACCACAGAGCCTTCAGAGGAAGAGGGAGGCTGATCCCTTGCAGATGTCGGCAGCCATTTTGCTCGTGTCAGCAGCCATCTTGCTCCAACATGTGGCAACAGACTTTGGTGAAGGAAGTAACTTGTGCTTTATGCCCCGGTAACTGCAAGCTCTACCCCCAAATAAATACCCTTTATAAAAGCCATCAGATTTCTGGTACTTTGTATCAACACCCCTTTGGCTGACTAAGACACTTTGGGAAACCAAAAAATCCGTGTGACTATTGCAATATCCACTTTATTGCAGTGGTCTGGAACGAAATGTGCAATATCGCTGACGTATGCCTGCATTGATTCCTCTTGAATTTAGATCCATGTTGCCACTCTTATTTTATGATTCACATTTATTTTGTTAAAAGTTTCTTGAAAACAACTAGAACATTAGTACAACACAAAAACAAAAGAATCTAACTTACAGGATCTTTACAAAGTAACATACCTAAAACGAAATTGTTTTGGATGTGTAAAAACCTACAGAAAGACAAACATGAATGAACCTTGAAGATGTCATGTTGAGTGAAATAAGCCTGGCACAAAAGGACAAACATTATATGATCTCACTAATATGAAATAATTGGTATAAGGAAATTCAAAGAGCCAGGAACTAGAACATACATTGCCAAGGGCTGCAGAGAGGGTAGGGAATGGGGAGTCAATGCTTTATTGGCACAGAATTTCTGTTTGGGGTGATGGAAAAGTTTCAATAATGGATGGTGGTGATGGTGGCACAAGACTGTGAACATAATTAACACCACTGAACTGTATACTTGGATGTGGTTAAAAGGGAAATTTTATATTTTCTATGTCTATTAGTAGAATAAAAATTAACAAAAACATAGGACTGTGCAATACAAACAGCAAACCCTAATGTAAACCATGGACTATAGTTCATAGTAAAATTTGATAAAATTCTTTCACCAATTTTAACAAAGCTATCATAAAAATGCAGAGGGTTAATAATAGGGCAAATTGCACATGAGGGGTGCTATCTGGGGACTGTGTATTTCCTGTAAACCTACAACTTGACCAATAAAATAGTAATAATTATAACATTTTAAAAAATGAAGTCCTGTGTGGCACATCTGGAATATACCAGAGAAAAAGTGCTTGCAGTTTGGTAAAGGTGGCAGGGATCAACCTTAAATGGTTTTAATGGGCTTCTAAAACCATTATAAAGATTTTGGATTTTATTCCAAGGGTGATGTGAAGCACCTGGAATGTTTTAAGTGGCATAGAGATACGACATGATTCACGTTTTTGGAAGATCACTACAGCAGTTGTATAGTGAATAGGCACAAGTGGATTTGAGGAACCTAATAAGGGGAATTGTGAAATGCTTTTCTTGCCACCCGAAATGAAATTCTATTGTGTCAAAACAGCGAAGGAGACAAAAGAATCCTACTTGAACAAAATGTTGAAGTTTGCTTTGGAGACATCAATGCTGCCCTGAATTAATAAGAAACCTTTCTACTATGTTTAAAAGAAAAATAACTAATGAATTAAAAAGAAAGAACTTCAGATATAGCAGGGAATTCTGGATTCGTAAAGTAATGATCTTGGCAAATTATCTCCCCAAAAAGCAAAAAAACTAAAAAAAACAACCATTTCAGGACTGAAACAAATTGAGAAGCCGTCATTCAAGAAAAGAATTTGCACCTGAATGAGATCAGTGGACACCTGTACTGTTTGCGCCTGGGCTCCGGCTCTGTAATTGTGGTGGTTTTACCAGGGCAGGGAGGGCTGTGAAAAATAGCAGATTCGTTTCCTGAGAAAGCTTGTGTGAAGAGCAGTCGGAAAACCAGATGTCCTGAGCACTGCCTCAAACAGGGGTCGTCTTGGCAGCAAACGAGTGGGTAAGGTCAACACTGCAGCCTGCAGACGCAATGCCACTAGGTTTAAGCAGCAGACTGGCAGACAGTCCAGAACTAGAATGAGGAGATCCGAGGAATGAGACAACCCGTAGCCTTGAGCAGCTGCCACATGCCCGGGCAGCCTGGGCAGCTGCGAGGATCTGCAGCCTGTGAGCATGTTCAGGAACCCGCAGGAAAAGCCCTGGCTGTTCACACCTCCCTGGCTGAATGTGAGGTCTGGGACATTAGAAAGTCCAGCAGAATAAAAGGCTGATGTATGAGCTTCCCGATCTTTGAATGTATTAGGTAACACACACAGAGATCAATAACTAAATGGTAAAAGGCTTACTTGCAAAGCATCTGACCAATTAATGGCTGACCAATAAGTTATACTGACACAGGGGTGAGCCCTAGGAAGTGATGCTTAAAAATAAAAACAAGAATAAAATAAGTGGCTAACTATAAATGGCAGTATTTCTATTTTATTGTGTTGTATAGAATTGTATTGAATTCTGTATTAGTCAGCCAAAGGGGTGCTAATGTGAAATACCAAACATGGGTTGGTCTTTATAAAGTGTATTTATTTGGGGTAGAAGTCCACAGATACCATGCCATAAATGGTTAAGTTTCTTCTCTCACCAAAGTCCACTGCCACGTGTTGGAGCAAGACAGCTGCCGATGTTTGCCAGGGTTCAGGTTTCTTGAGTTCCTCTCTTCCCGGGGCTGCGTTTCTCTCTGGGCTTAGCTCTTCTGGTTCCTCCACAAGGTCAGCTGTAGACTATCAGGTGAACGGCTCACTTCTCTTCTCCTGGGGCCTTCTCTCCAACATCAAAACTGCTTCTCAAAAACTGCTGCTACTCTGTTCTTTGTGATGCCTTTTATATTTTCTTCCCCCACCCACCAAGGGGTGGGGCTCAATGCCCTACTGACGCAGCCCAGTCAACGCCCTAATCATAACTTAATCATGCCCAGATTAACAGATCAGTTTACAAGCAAGATCCAATTATATTTTTGGAATTCATAATTAGATCAAATTGCCCAACGGCTACATATTCTTACACTTCTTACTTCCTACAGGTGCTAAAATGCAAATGCATAAAAATAATGATAAATCTAGGTTTTAGACCAACAATGTACAAAGATATGAGTGATAACAAGTACCAAAAACTGATGTGAGGACAGAAGGGTAGAGAAAAATTATATGTGCGTGCTATTGAAGTTAAGTTGGTATCAAACCAAATATTATTGCTATATATTTAGGATGTTAAATTTTAACCCCATGGTATCCACAAGGGAAATACACAATTCCCTGAGAATTGATAGGTTATATAGCAGAAAGAAAGCATATAGAGGACTTGAATGACATAGTTGTCAAGATTTATCTAAAAGGAAAAATAGTACTTTACAGTAGAGGCATGGAGAATAAAGTTCTTTTTCCAAACACACTAGGAATTCACCCAAATTCGCCATATTTAGGGCACAAAGGAATTCTCAGAAAGTCCAAAGTTAAAAATGAATAAGCCATGTCTAATGGCAGAAACCAATAAAATTAAGGATTACACATGTGTGGGATCTAAATGTATACACGTGGATATTAAACAATCAACCACAAAAATCCATGCACAATACATATTTTTAGTTAAACAAGTGTGTCATTTGATATCACTTTCTCAACAGACCTCACTAAAATAACTGCAGGATGATTTAATTTTGTTATTTAAGAAATAAAGCCTCAAGGATAAAGATAAGTGGAAAGGACACAACATCATCACCCTCATAAAAAAGGAAAACACATGAACAAATATTAATTGACTTAAGGAAAACAAAAAGCTAAATTAGGACTGCCTCCATGTAATAGGTAAGAGTCATAAGAGAATGTCTCCCTCACTAATAAATTATAACCAGCCAGATGATCTACAAAACCAGTTATTTTATGTCCATGAGAAAGCTGAAGTCACAAAATAGCCTAATAAAATCAAATCAAAAATGGCCATCTTCTCCTGGCTGAGTTGTGATATATAGCTGCTCTCATCTCTGCCAGAGTAGCCACCAGAGACACAGGTGTCTGAGATTGAATTTTTATGAAAAAATTTAAAGGCCAAGTGTGGCCTGGGGTGATGCTGGTATGTTGAGGAGCCCCAGGCCCAAAGGTGTCTGCAACCAATCATTAACCCTTTCCAAGAACCTCCCCTGAGTCTTCCGTGGACGACAGGGGTAGGGACACTGAGAAGATGCAGGCAAACTGGACCTGCTGTGGTCTGATCAGAGAGAAACAAGTCAAACCCTCTGGCGCTCTGGGTTTATAGTGTTAGGAGGCAGGTGCATTCGTGATGGGCAATTCTAAGACTTCCCATGATCCCCACTTCCTGGTGGCCAAGACTGGGAGCAGCATTGACAAAACAAAGTTTTTAGTTAAAACTAGGTAACTAACGCACAGCCTTTTGCCAGAAAGAGGGCTAGCAGTTTGAGAGAAATCCCCTGATGTTCCCAAAATCTGGGGACAGAGTTGAAGAACAAAGAGAAATCCTTCACTTCCCTGAGCCTTACACTTAAATCTAAAGGTAAAGAGAAACTCTTGAAATCGTTCAGAGAGAAAAAAGAAATATTACACAGAGGGGAACAGTGATTAGAATGATGGTTGACTTTTCAATAGGAAAAAATATATATGAAGGCTATCAGACAGTAAAATGACATATTTAAAGTGCTGAAAGAAAAAAAAAAACAAACAAATGTCAAATTATAATGCTATATCCCAAAGTAAACTCATAGAAAATGAGATTAGAATGTGAGAGAAAATATGGGAAAATCCAGGACATGCAATAACCAAATATCCAACTCTGAAAATAAGTTACATAAAGAGAGAAGAGAGAAGTAAAGGAATCATCCATAAAATAATGGAGAAAAATTTCCCCCAAGTAAAAGAAATTCATTTTAATAGTGTAAGGGGTCCTTAGCCACGTAACATTGATTAGAATCCTCAGGATGATGGGATGACTCAAAAATTATAGCTGTATGGCAGGGTAAGAACTCCACCTGATTAGAGCAGGGCATCTAAAAATCTCCATGAGGGGCTCCTCAAGAAGAAGAAAGTGCTAGATCATCTAATGTGTCTCAACTTCTTGACTTGAGAAATGCACAACAGGAGAAGTTTGGTTTAGAAGTCATGATAAGCTAAAGGAAAGCAGTATCTGGCATAGGCAACAAAGTAATCAGTGGTAAATAGTGTTTACATGGAAATACTCAAGTAAACATGAGAATTGATCTAAAAAATTATAAGTTATTGGGAAAATTGTGGGGCAGATAAGGTGGGTGTGAATGGTGATGGGGAAATCAGGGTAAAACAGCTAAGCCCCCATATTAAGAGAAGTTACTTAAAACTAAAAAGTTGGGATTATAGTAATATAAGCATGTCCTTCAAATATATGGAGTCAGATAGTAGAAGATTCCCCTTAAGATTAAATATTGACTTTAATTGGTTGCTTAAGAAGAATGGGATATGCAGTGGGATTTCTATAGCATGCTGCAGAACTATTTGACCCTAACTATGAACATAAAACTACAGAAATACATGAGAACAAAAAATATTAAGAGGCTAATATTGAAACTATTTAGAATAAGACTGCCACACGTTTTTGGTGAAAAGGCATGCACATTATATGCAGACATACAAACACGTGCATGACATACATACACATGTACACGCATAAAGCACACTGAAATGCATACATACGAACATGCAAAGAAACATACACCCATATTGTTAAAGAAAAGGATAAACTGAAACACACACATACCCTCATATATATACATGTGACATGCACACATATACAAATGCATATGTGTATGCACACACAAAGCGCACACATGTATATAACACGCATGTACCCACATTCCCAGGCATATATGTGTACATGTACACATACACACATTTACCCATATACATCCATACGTATATATATATACACCTCTACATACATATATAAAATCCTGAATCTATTAAAGTAAATGCATTTAAATGTATGTTAATACATACACAAAAATTACTGGGTGAGACAGTAAAATTATTAACAATAGTTATCTATGTATTGTGACATTGGGATGTTCCAATATTTTCTAAATTTTTATTTAAAAGAGATATTTTCAGTAGAAATTATGTAGCAGATATAATTTATTTCTGTAGCCAAATAGTTTGGTCAACCTTGTCATTTCTTAATCTGGCCCTTGGCTCTCTAATTTCTTACAAATACAGTTTCACAGAACTACCTGCAGTGGGCGCTCTGCATCCTTCATCTTTTTCTATAGTCTTTTCTGGACATCTGTATCTGCAAGAAAATATATCTTTGCTTTTATATTTTTATTTTCTATCTATTAGAGAATAAATTCCAAGAATTCTAAGGAAAAAGGTAAAACTAAGGGATTAGGTGCCAGTAATTAAAATTGTGGGTTTTGTAATTTGGGGACTTTCTGGTAAAAATTTTTTTGACCACCTTGCTTGTAATTTACTTAGCAAATTAGGCTTAACTGGTTTCAAAATCTTTATCAATAATCTAATTGTAATGAGCAAACTTATTGAGTTTAAATCTAGAGTTTGGTTACCAGGAGATAGAATGAGGGTAGAGAATGAGGAGCTGATGCTTAATCTGGGCATAATTTTTAATAAAGTCGATTTTAAATGTTTGGAAATGGGTAGAGGTGATGGCAGCATATTACTGTGAGTATAATTAATGCACTGATTGATGGGTGTGATTGTGGTTGAAAGGGGAAGTTTAGGGTTGTGTATGTCAGTAGAAGGAAAGCTAGAGGACAGATGTGGCGAACCCTGCTGTGGATGATGACTGGGGATAATTCTACAAATTTAAGAAAGTTCTTCTCTGAACTAGAACTAGTGTATGTCACCATTACAAGGTGTTAATACTAGGGTGGTATATGGACAAATACAACTAAGGCATATTATTGACTATAGCTAACAGTAATATTGCAATATTTTTTCATCAATTGTAACAAAGGTACTATACCAATGCTAAGTGTCAATCAAAGCGAGCTATAAGAGGTATGGCTTTTCCTTATAGGAGCAATGAAAATGTTCTGAATTTGACTGTGGTGCTGGATGCACAACTCTGTGATTATGCTGAGAGCCGCTGATTGTAAACTTTGGAAGGATTGTATGGTGTGTGAATAAAACTGTTTTAAAAACAAACCAAATAATCTGCAGAGGCATCTGAGGGACAGGGCCCTTAAAAAGGCAGGAGTAGGAGTCAAAAGGGAAAGTTGAGTGTCTGCCCTCTCCTGGCAGGTGTGGACTCTTGGCCACCCTTCACCGTGGTTAAATAACAAAGGGCCCTGCTGGCAGGTGCAGAAAGGGATGGAGTTTAGTTTACATACATCTGTTTAACTCTGAGCCTGCTCTGCAAACTCTCTCCAGGGAATTGTTATTTAACTTTAGGAAACCACTTTCTGTGTTCATTTACAAAACCCAAGTGCCTTTTGAGAAAAAATCAATTTAAAAAATGTGTTTTCTTAGTTAAATGAAGCCTGAGTTCTGTAAACATTGGCTCAGCCCCCCCAGGATGGCTGGGCCTTGGGCTTGTTAGAGTTTGTCTCCAGGAAAGTCCGTGGGGCCTGACTAGTCACCTGTTCCCGGGAGCCCAGGTGACCCATTAGAGCGTCTGTCCAGCCAGGCGGAGCCCCGGCCTTGATGTGTGAACTGGCCCCAGCGGTGCCGCAGGCGACAGGGCTGCCTCGCTCCCCAAAACGTCTAAGAGGTTGTGCCAGTGTGTTACTATCTCAGTGGTAAGGATTGAACTAGACTGCAAAGCGTGCGCCGATTCCTATCAATTGACCTGTGACTGCCGAGAGGACTGGGTGTAGTTGGGGGTGCGGGTGGGGGGCAATGCAGAGGGAGAGGCTTGGAATCCTTCTGGGCTTAGCACATGGAGCCTGCTGCTTCCTCCGCGACATCTGTCACGTGTGCAGAGGACAGGGACGCTGAAACCCAGGAACTGTGCGCAAGGTACAGCCTCCTGCCGCATCTCCTCACTTCTAACAAATCCCACCCCACCAGCTTGCTGGGAAGGTGAAATGAGACACGACATGCTGAACCATTCCGCCTGAGAGTTCTCCTGGAAGTGAACTTCTCTCTTTTATCACATCAATCTATTTATTTTTAAATGGTTTTCTATGTAAAATACTGTAGCTCTAGCCAAGATTTGGCTGTTTGTTTCCAAAGCCGACATAAGGTAGGAATTTAAAAATGAATGGCACATTTTTTCTAATATTCAGAAATTGATATTGGGGTAAAATATAGATAGTTCTACTAGGCTTAAAGAGAAAGGAATAAATGCCTACACCAGTGGATGCATTGCCCATGGAATGAACATGCTATGCTGGGAATAAGAGCTGGTGCACACGGACAGTTAACAGGAGAAATTCCAACCTGGTTAAACACATGGCCAAGTACACCGATGGCTTCAGATGTTTAAATGGATTCCTAATTTCCACATGCCCAGCTTCCATCGTGAGGTCAAGGCACACAACAAATCCCAGCCATCCACAAGGATGATCAGGACAAAAGACAAAAGATAGGGGAGCGGATGTGGCTCAAGCAGTTGAGCATCTGCTTCCCACATGAGAGGTCCCGGGTTCGGTCCCTGGTGCTTCTTAAAAACAACAAGTAAACAAACAAAAAAACCAACCTAGGGGAGCCCGTGTGGCTCAGTGGCTAAACCCCGGCTTCCCACATACAAGGTCCTGGGTTCAATCCCCGGCCCCCGGCCCAAAAAAAAAGATCTGAATTTTCTGAATTGGTATGGATGATGTGGCTTTGCTAGATGTTTACACCCAGGCTTGGGAGAAGAAAATAGTTAAGAGTTGTGAATAAGACTGTGAAGAACATGGAATTTGGGGTTAGAGTCAGCTAAGTTTGAATCTCTGCTCTTTCATTGTCGGCCATGTGACATTGGGAAAAAATATTGAGTATGCCTGGGCCTTAGTTTCTTATTTTCAAAGTGGAGCTGATAATCAATATTTTGTAGGGTTGGTGTGGGGATTACTGTAATGTATGTCGAGCATTTGGCACAAGGCCTGGGCACAGCTGGTGCTCACAGACTGGAGAAATACAACGGTATGAATCTTAGGTGATAGAGCGTTTAGTGAGATTTATTTTTATTTTTCCCCTAACATTGGGTTTTATATTAGATATGATCATTCTTTGAAACAACCTTTTCATGCTGAAATTTCATTGCATATGTAAATCTGAGTTATTTTTTTCTACCTCCCAACACGATTAGTGGCTTGCCAAGCCACTAATTACTGAATTAGCAGAAACAGCTGGTTTAAATCAAATCGTCGATGGAAGTTAAGGTGAGGAATAGCGATGTCAGGGCAGCATTGATTTGAAGAGACAGACAAACCATGTTTAACCTTCAAGCGCAAATCACACCATTAGGAAATCTACCATTGACGCTAACTAGGAGGAGAAGAAAATCAAATAATCCATTTGCCAAATGGAAAAAAAATAGATCAGTGGTATTGAGCAACGACCCCCTTCAAATGAATTGTGTAACACAATTTAGAGTCTACGAAGCCAAAAGCACAAGGTCCTTCAGAGGTGAATGGTTCCTCTCAACCGATCAGCTGGGCAGGTAACCAACAAGCATCGAGCCTGTTTGCCTTTGTGGCGAGAAGGCTCCTGGGAGTTTGGGCCCTAGAGATGCTGGGATAATGTCAGGGCCTTCATTTTACTGGCTATGAAGAAGAAAATCAACGCCCCCATCCACTCCCACCCCCAGCTCATTGAGACACAGGAGAAAGGCCAGCAGCAGTAAATTCTTACAGAGACAAAGATCTGGCTTTATTTTATTTTATTTTATTTATTAAATGACAACACAAAATTTTAATCAAGTTATAGATGACTTCACAGCAATTAGAAACAACACAGAGGCCAGTAACAATAAAAGAAAATCTAGTGCAATGCTATTCTGCAAGAGTGTGGGACAAAGTGCAATATATATGATTTTATTATCACTATGAATATCCCCTTTAACATGTGTAGACCTTCTTACAGACAGTAAGTTGAGATTATAAATATTGATCAAATTCTCTTAGTTCCTGGGTAGGGCTTGATACATCACTCAGCTGGTGTTAACTCTGTTTCTATAAGAATATAGAAAATATTGGCTTTATTTTTAATGTTCTAGCTCAAGGATCTCTGCTCCTCCTCTCACTTACCCTTAGGATTTGGAGACATCTCTCCTTTCCAAATGCCTGTGAAACTAGAAATGAATGGCCATCACTAGCTTTTAGCAGGATATTGGGAAAGTAGGCTGAAAGGGTAGCAATGGGTCAAAGGGCTGTCCCGAATGGTAGTACCCCAAGAACATGCTGATTTGCTTAGAGATGGGTGGCTGTCAGGTGGGTTCAGGTCTTTGTGCCAGCAGAGGAAAAAGAGAGATCAATTGGGTAGAGACACTCCTAAATTTCTGCTATCAAGTGGACTTCTGGAGGTTTGTACTGTGTTTGAATCCATAGTAACAAGTGATTCCTGGCATTACCCATATACACTCCCTTCCTAAAATAATAGTGAGATCATTTTTACCATGCCCTCTTTCCATTCCACCATTAATTGACTGCCTAGAATCACATACTATTATTAAGTAAGAGGCAAGGGTCAAATCCATATCTGAGGGTCTACGGGTTGCCCTCGATACTGGGTTAGCTCACAAATAGCTCTCTGCTCCTCCTTACCTACACCACCCACCACCCACAATTCCTGCACCTGTCAGTATCATTGTGGTGGACCTTGTGCTGTTCCACCCATATCCCAGTTCAGGACCGAAGGACTGGCAGATGGTACACAGCCAGAAATTTTCAGGAATGATCTTGGCTGAGCAGAGTGACTTGTCCAAGGTGATGCCACCATCTCATGGCAGTCAGGCTGACACGTATGTATTAAACATGTTCTGTATATGGCATGCAATCCCACAGGAGTTGAGAATCTTGAAGTACCAGAAAGCAGGCGAATGGCACAGGGTGGGGATTTATGGATAGCGCTCTGCAGCAGGTGCTTGTGAACTGAACAAGGTAATCACCATTTCTAAATCTTAGGATTTTCCTTTATGTTAGAATATTTAGTTTCCATAATGATGCTGAAGAGTAGTTATACATCTACTCATATTACAGATGAGTAAAATACCATATGTAAAATACCATACCTAAGTCAGACATTGTCAACCTGTCCATGTTATCATTTCACCCTCTACCTCCCATATCAAGTCACAAACATAGGATGCAGGGGGCAAGCTCAGTTATGCACTAGTCTTCATTCCTAGACGTTGGCTCCTATTTTGTGCCCTTATATGCTGGGTCATGTATAAGCCAATGAGGGAAATGAAGACAGTGGAGAAAACCCATATTTTCCAAGGAGCAGATTGAGATCAACAAGTCCCTTTTGTTTATTGTCTCAAACAACTTCCCATAATATCATTAAAGTGGGGAAATAGATTTTGCTTTGTTTTGTTTTTACATTTTTGTAAGGACCCACTTATAAAGGCCAAGTTTAGATTGGCAATGCAATTCTTCACACTCACAAAGGGAAAAAAAAAGAAGGAAAGAAAAGAAAGAGGTGGTCTTGGCATGTCTGTGCATTGGTGTGTGTTTGTGTTCATGCACACACATGCACACATTGGCAAACATAAGCACACACTTGCCAGGGTGGCACAGCTTTCCTGAGCATTTGAGCCCTTCAGGACTACTAGAGCTAGGAAATGTGCTGGGGACACAAAAATGCCAAGGACAGGATCTGTGTCTAAACTCAACGCTGAGGGAAGACTGACGACCATTACTGCAGAAAAGGGTCTTAATTGCTCTATAAGTATGTGCAGGTTGCTTTGGAAGATTCAATCTGCTCAGGAAGGCTGGGGAAGTATTAGTGAGATGTGAATATTTAAAATGGACCTTGAAAGATGAGTTTACCAAGTGAAGAATAAAGTGAAGATCATTTTAGAGAGAAAAATATTAGCCATGGATGCCTCAGTTTGGGTCTGGGTCAGACTACAAAATGACATTTTTAAAGCCCAAGGAGTTGGGTTCTATACAGAAGGCAACAGGATTTTCTAAAAAGTAATCCCTTCCTTACCATCCTACACAAGGCTTACCGTGATCAGATCTTGTTTTAGAGTGAAAATTCTAGCAATCGAGAGGAAAAAAGATTACATAGTGGGGAGGATGGAGAAAAGAAGTCGGTTTTCTAAGACTTCCACTTTACTGCCCTTTACTTTATACAAAACGAGAATATCCTCTTCCTAACATAACCCAAGTCATGACAGTGGGCGAAAAATTACCACAGCAATTTTCAAGGGCTGCAGCAAATCAAATCCTTGTGATGTCCAAAACTTGAGGCAGCTACCCATTTTTATTCTCTCTATATTTCTAACATGGAAACTTGATGGGCTTTTATTGCAATTGCAGTTAAACATGCTAAAATTTAAACACACTGGGACATTTACCATGAATATAATCATTTAGCCTTGGCAATGGGATCGTTGACGCCTGGAATTTCAGGGTTGGAATAGTCCCAGTGCTTCACTATTAAAATTCTCTCCGTAGCACCCCTGACAAGAGTATGTGCTGGGTGAGATACAATGAGCACTCCTCTTTCCTTCTCCGGAAAGCCCGTCAATTAAAACTCTACCTGTAAGAAGCCACCTCCTCACATTGAACTGGGATCTTTCAGCAAAAGGGTTTCATTTCTAAGCCTTGGAGACAAATGCTTCAGAAGAATTATAAACTTTCTGAGAACTACTTTTTTTTTTTACTTTAAAATAAAAGGTAGTCAATGTTTTTATTTATTTTTTTTAAAAAATATTTTAAAAGATGCTTAGATTACATAAATGTTACACAAAAATTAACAGGGATTCCCATGTTCCCCACCTCCCACACCTCCCACAACCTCCCACATAAACATCCTTCATTAGTGTGGCACATCACCTGCAATGGATATACACATCCTGGGGCTCTGCCACTAAGCATGGACCATAGTTCACATTGTAGACCACACTCTCTCCACACAGTTCTGCATGTTATATGCTGATGTAAAATGGCCTATATCTGTCGTTGTAATGTCACTCAGGATAATTCCCAAGTCCCGAAAAAGCCCCTGTATTACAACTGCTTTTCCCTCTCCCTGCCCCCAAAGTGTCCAGTGGCCACTGGCTCCACATTAATGTTGTAATTTCTTTCATTTTTTTGAATCACAACATGTCTATAACAGAATACCAGTAAGTCCACTCTTGTCCATAGCTCTTCCCCCAATCCTGAGGAGTCTGGGATGGTGATGTCCATTCCACCTCCAACTGAGAGGGGGCTTACATCCCATGGATAAGATGGATGGGATTATCCTGCCTGCAGCTGCAGACTCTCTCCATTCCCTGAGATGGCCATTGTCCATCATCGTCTCCTCACCAGGTGTCTTGGGTGAGTCCATTGAGCTGGAGAGTAGGAGTTGCAGCTCCACCGAGATTCCAGCTACTTCTGAGAGCTACTTTTGAACGTGGCTCTCTTCTCTTTCTACCTGTTCTTCCTCTTGAGCTTCACTCACTCACGGTCCTACTTCCCACACTAAATAGATGAATAGCAAATGCACATCTCCAGCCTGCATATCTACATGATCTCCAGACTGGTATTCCCAAGTATCCTCTGAATATTTCCATTGAATGTCCAAACTGGGCTGCTCTTCCCTCTTTCCCCAAATGCTCTTTTGCCTCTTGCTCTATCTCAAGGGACGGCTACATTATCCACATGGCCACCCAAACTGTAAATCTGACAAGTCATTAATGGATGTTCCTAAAACTTCAATGTGCGTGGAAGCCAGTTGGGAATCCATTTTAAAATGCTGATCCCAGTTCAGTAGCTCCGGGGTGGGAATCTGCATTTCTCAGAACCTACTAGATAATGAAATGTTCCTGGTCCTCAGACCATGCCTTGAGTAGCACGGTCCTAGACTTATTCTTGTCTTTTAGTTGCACATACATTTTAGAAGCTTGGTGGAAAAAAACACAGGCTTTGGAATTATACAGCTCTGGGTTTAAATCATGGATCTGATCGATAGCCATAATGTGTTCATGGGAAAACTATTTAACCTCTGTGCTACAATCACCTCCTCTTAAAATTGGGATGACCTGCCTCCCAGGGATCTTAAATTAGACAAAGTAGGTGAAATGCACAGTTCAGTATCTGCCCTGCTGCATAGGCTCAAAAGTGTACATTTCCTCTTCTTGTTCAAATATGGGGCCTAATAAAGATAAATTGGTCATCATTAGGTGGCAAAATTCCCTTGATGTTAAGGGCTTAATCTTTGTCAGAGAGAACTCCGGGTTGGGCTGACCTGATTAGAAGATGGACTCAGATGAGGTGGCTTTCTGTGGTCCAAGACAGAGTTGAATGCCAGGGAAACAAGGTGCTTCTATATGAGGAACACAAGGACCCCATTTTTGGAGCAACTCCATGTGTGTCCAGAGCTAGGGGCCATGATACTATTTCTGTGGGTTGCTGTTATCATTATCCAGATTAGCTTCCTCCAGAATTCCCTCGGAGACTTGTGGTGCCCTAGTGTCTAAACTGTAAAGAAGAAAGACCAGGAGAGGAAATGAAGCTGGGCAGAGAATGACCGGGTGAGAATTGAAATCCAGGCTGTCGTAAGCAATGTAGACTAGTGTTTGCAGCTGTAGAGTTTACAGGCTATTGGAAGTCAGGAATAATTGGACAAATAATTAAATTCAAGCTAGGCTAGAACTAAGAAGAGGGATTACATATAACCTAACCTTAGGGGATCAGAGAAAGTTTCCAGAAGGAAGAGCTAGCATGTCCTTTAACAGTATTTCATTTAGAAATGTGTTCATGACAGTACATGGAGATCATCACTTTTCTTTATATTTGGTACAAAGCATTCCACGGTGTGAATGTACCATAGTTTATTCAATATTGTTCCATCAGTAGATTTTTATATTTTCAAATGTTTGCTGCCATAAACAGTGCTGCCATAAATACTTCTGCATTTCTCCTTGTGGATCTGGATAGGTTCTCTAGGATATACACTTTGATTTGAAAGAAGTACACCATGGATTAAATTTTCAATAGATAGAACAAATTGTATTCCAAAACAAATAGTATATGAAGAGTAATTTATTTTCACCACATGAACACTTTTCATCATCAACCTGTTTAAATATTTACTAATCTGAGGAATAAAATATACCTCTTTCTTTCACAACATAAGTACCTTTTCATAAACCAGTTGGCCATTTGCAGTTTCTCTTATATGAATTGCTTATTAATATCCTTTGCCCACTCCCAACAAGATTTTTTGGTGATCTTAGATATTCAAGATATTATTTCTATGTCTGTTACATATATTGGTTGGTCTGATCAAAACTCTGTCTGTTACATATTTTTTTCAAAAGAAAGGGGGCTTTTGGTATTACTGATGAACTCTACGTTTTGTTTTCCATTTATATTAATTTTTACTACTATTTTTCCCTAATTCCCTGCATCTACTCGTTTTGGTTTATTTTGTGGCTGCTCTTCTATCTTACTGAACTGAAATTAGAGTTATTTTACTTTCTATATTTGTATTAAATGAATATTTTGACCATATAAATATTTTAAAGATAATTCCATATCTATTATGGGAGAATTCACACAAATAACAGATATGAATGAAGGAATACATTAAATTAAAAAAA
>JAQZBX010044432.1:0-21391 GCA_029593785.1 Cabassous unicinctus
CACTTACTTACAATCTACTAGCATTTCTTAAATCTACTTTACAGGTAATATATATATTGTTAAATATAAAACAGTTAACATATTGATAAAATTCTATATATCATTTTATATAGTCTTGTATTTTGTAGAACCTCAAATAACTTGAACTTGAACCTATTGGAGAGAAGGAGAGATTTGTAAATGAGATATCAATTTGGAGGCTATTAGATTAGAGGTAAATTTGAGCAATGAAAATCACATTGCCCAGAAAAGTCAAAGTAAATGTCAGAAAAATAGAAACAAATTTGATAATGAGGACTAGCAAAAAATGGCGTTCAGTACCATTGTTCAAGCTGTCAGCTCATAATATTCCTGGGCATACAAAGCTATCTATGGAATCGAAAAAAATGTACAGTTATAAGCAAAATTTAAGAGGGGATAATGGGCAGGGAGTGAGAAAAGCAATGCTTGTTTGTGAGCATGTTGATTTTGAGAGGCCTGCAAGAAATGAAAGGTGGCAGTTTAAAATATGAGTCCGATGCTCAGGAAAGGGGAAGGACAGAAAATACATATTTGGGAGTTATAAATAAGCCTATTATATACATCGATAAAATTAGAAGGATTGTGATTTCCCATACATAGCATGGAAATTTCTAGGAAAAAACTGGCAAAAAAAAGTCTAGTAGAATGTCAATAATTTATAAATTGAGGAATAAAGGCCATTGGAAATGATAGAGAGCAAGTGTCCTTAATGTGTAATTGCAAGCCTTCTCTTTCTGGCTATGCATTTCCAAATGGGTGATAAATAATACATAGGACATAGAATATTTTAACTTAACAACTCTTTAGCCATTGCTAGCCACTTTAGAATTTAGTTTTAATAAAAGTATAATTTATATTATAGATACATGAAGATAAACCTAGATTCAAATAATGTTGAATTAAAATTAGCTATTCCTAAATATTGTCTTTATGCTAAATCTCCCCCAATAGTTAACATAAGGAGGAATTTAAATGATTATCAAGTCACACAGTATGACTTGATAACAAATAAACCATTAAAGTAATCTTGAAATATAATTTGCTTTTATTATCAAATTAAAATTGATTTTAATAAAATTCTGTGTTCAAACATATTTCTTTTTCCTTTCATTGTATCTTTTCTTTTCTCTCATGACAAAAGAAAGTTCATTTCTTTCTTTCAAGGCAGAGTAGTGAACTATGAACCAAAGCCATGGTGCCTTTGGAGGCCTGGAACATCACCTAATTGCTCAGGATGACCAGCCTCCTGTGTCTTGATGCAAATTGCTGTCTCTCATTTTGGAATATCTTCCAACACAGTAGATGATGTGTTAAACAAATCTCCATTTTTGTTCCATTAAAGTTGCACAATACTGTTCTTCAGCTTGCAGCTATTTTTGCATTTGCAACATGACATCACTTGCTTTTAATAATTAGCCAAAAGTGGAAAGTTAAACATTTGGTTAGCATGTTGATTCTAATCCACATGAATTCAGAAGAAAGACTGCCCTTGATATACAGCCCAATAGTTTCATACTAAAATTTGTAGGTAAATAAGAGTGAAATGAATTGCTCTCTCCTTGCAAAGTCTTATTTAAAAGACAATTTTGGCAGGGTTCATATTCAAAGCAAAATATCAGCAGTAAGAGTTTTCAATTCTGCTCTTTGCTCTAAAGAGGAAAAGAAATTTTTTTAATGTAGTTAGTGTCCCTGTTTTCAATGTTCAAAATCAAATTATGCATGTATGTGGAATTTATTGATTCTGTAAAAGAGATGCATGGTTGTATCACTTTAAGGGGCAATGGTATGACACTAAAAGTCATTCTTTCTTTTTTTGTAACATGGGATATGTACTGATAAATACATACTTAAAAACTTACTCCCCAAAGTTACTTACTAACACCATTTTCTTACAGATAGTCTTGCAAATTTCACTTTAAGAATTGCAGGTAAAAGAAGAGATTTCAAGGAGAAACTCTGCCATTTCAATGCATGTTAATGTACAAAATAGATCCTGTTTAAATTACAGTTTCCTAAGGTGAAAAGTTTGCAATTGGAATTAAGCTTGAAAGAGAAAGTGGAAGAAGGGAGGATAATGTTTTCTGTGTACGGAGATCAACTTAAATCCTTTACTGTCAAATAACACCTTCATGCATTTGTTTTCTTTGATGTGTTGGAAATCATACCTCAAAATCCTCTACAGAATTTTAAGTAAAACGTGTTGATCTTGCAATCTTTCAGTGAACTTCATATGGAAATGACTTTGATCTGAAAGATACATGCTAGTGTTTTTTGTCCCAGTTTTTTTTTTTTTTAAATACATATCAGGAAATGGCTCAATGCTTTTAATCAGTTGTAGGATATTACATAGTCTGACACTATAAACCTATATATCATGCAGTAAATCTTCCATGAAAACAAACATTTTTCTATTGTTCCTACACAGGATTTTGATAGGTATCAAAGTCGACACAAAATAAAGGATATAATATATGAACTAACCTCTGCTTTTTATCTTCCAAATTCCTAACACTCTACCTGATATAGCTTAGATATGTGGTTATTGCTTCCTGAATTGATACACACTATGATAGATACTAGCAGTTGCAAGTATATGATTCAATATATATTTATGTTAATTAGTGATATAAAATATTACATTACTAGAAAACTCTAGGGAAGTGATGCTTTTTAAAAGTGGGACAAAAATGCAATACCCCAAATCTGTACTTTTAAAAATAGCATTAAGTGATAATAATTTGCATAATCATTCTTATTTAAATAATAACTTCCAGCTTTATGTACTCTAAGGGTAATAAGCAACAATTTTAATTATAAAAATGCTCTCAATTTGATTCCAGTAATATCCGATATTCATTAGTGCAGTATTATTAACAAATGCATCACTTTAGAATTGCAAAGAAGTTTTAAAGAATGCCTCATCATTGAATTTGCTCTTTCTCAATTAGCAACTGGAGAATAAATTAAATATGAAGAAAAACTGCATACAATCATATTATGCTAGGAATATGAGTTTATATGTGACCACACATTCAAATTTTACAAGGAACGATTTGGCTTCATTTGAGTTACATTTTATGATTATAATTAATTAGCTGAACTGTAAGTATTCCACTTTCTTCTCTTATTATTTAGCCCTTTCCCCTGCTCCTATCTTTTACTTCATAAATAAGCTGATTCATTAATAGTAGAGATAAATCGTGTGAAAATTTCTAAACATAAATGCAACCATGTAACTAGCAAAAAGAAAGTTCCATCTTCATGGAAGTAACCATGTTTTAATTGAGCATCAGCTATGGGGAAAAGCAAATATTAGTATAACAAGAATTGATATGTAGTGATACGTGAGAAAAAATATTCTTTATTTCATAAAGATTTTCATACAGATATTGCAAATTTAATACTCTAACTAGGGTTCACTATAACATATTCTAGTATACTAAATAATATATTTGAAGTTCATGTTCATATATAGTGTTAACTTATATGTAATTTTAGAGGCAAATTATCTAAATCTATGTGACAGTTTGAAGCTGAGTGGACCCCAGAAGATCATGTCCTTAAGGCTATTCATGTAAACTTATTATAGGTGGGATCTTTTGATTAAATTTTCTCAGTTAAGGGCCCTTGATTAGATTGCATGACCCAGGGTGAGTCTTAATCCTCTTACTAGAATCCTTTAATAATGAAGGAATAAAAAGCTGCAGAGACAGAGAAGAACCCAGAAGCTGACAAAGAAGGACCCAGGAGCCAAAGAAGCCACTTTAAGCATTAGCCAAAAGCAAAGAGGCACAGAAGAGAGAGGAGAGATGAGCAGATGCTGTCATGTGCCTGATCAAACACAGCTAAGCCTGGGAAGAAAATAAGCCTGGGGGAAAAGGAGGAGATTGGCAGATGCTGCCATTGTGCCCTGTCATGTGTCTGATTACCCATAGCTGGAGTTCAGAAAGAAAGCGTACCTGATGATGCCTTGATTTAGATAGACTGAGATCTGTAAGGTTTTAACCTAATAAATCTCATAAAAGCCAATTCAGTTCTGGTTTATTACTTTGGCAGCATTTAGCAAACTAAAACTTTCTATGAGAAAAGAAAGTAAAAGTTTCTCTTTTAGATTTCTGCCAATAGTTCCATATACTTTCTTTTGAAATTGAAAAAATTTACTTGTATTGACTTGTGTTTCCTTAATATCTTTTTAAAATGAAATATTATTGGAGTATATTATTCATACATGAACATACTTAAACAAAAAGTGTATAGTAAAAGTTGTTAATTTACAAAACAAACACACATATAATCATACAGGGTATGGCAGCTTAAGACTATTTTTATAAATTCCAAAATGAGAAAGCATATGTTTTTAAATTAATCTATTCCTCTGGGCATGATAACCTGTGATTGCATTAGATTCATTTAGGGGGTGTATTAGTCAGGGTTCTCTAGGGAAACAGAATCAACAGGAGATATCTGTAAATAATATGAGATTTGATAAGATTCTTCACATGACTGCGGGGATGCACAAGTCCAGGTTCTGTAGGCAGGTTGCAAACCAGGGGCTCTGATGAAAGTCCAATGAAGGTACTTGATGAGTTTCCGGGAGACATTGGCTGTCCAAAGACTAGTTAGGAAATTCTCTCTGAATGCTGAAATCACTTCCCCTTTAAAGGCATGCAACTGTTTGGATAAAGCGTCACTCATTGCTGATGGCAATTTCCCTGATTGATGTAGATGTAATCAGCTATCTATGCAGTAATGTCATTGGTGACTAAGGCCTATAAATGTCCTTGTATTACAATTAACCCAGTGCTCCCTTGACTAAATAACTGGACACAATTACCCGGCCAAGTTGACACATTAGCCTAACCATCACAGGGGTTTTTTGATTAGATTACTTGATGAGATCGCTTTAGGGCATTTGATCAGACTACTTTAGCGAGGCATGACTCAGGATGAGTCTTCACCCCCTTGGTGTGTCTGATATAAATGGACACATGGAGACACAGGCACAGGAAAAAGGAGCAGCTGAGGAGCAGATGTAGCTCAAGTAGTTGAGCATCTGCTTCCCATGTACCGGGTTTGATCCCCAGTACCTCCTATAAACAAAACAAATGGAAAAACCAAGTAGGGGGAGCCGGTGCAGCTCAGTGGTTGAGCATCAGCTTCCCAAATATGAGGTCCCAGTTTCAATCCCCTGCCCTGGTATTTAAAAAAAAAAAGGGGGGGGGGGTTGCAGCCATGTTTGATGCTGTCATGTGAGAGAGGTTTTACTCACAAAGAGGGAAGCCCTCGGAGATGCTCAAAGTACTGAGGCTGAGGAAGAGAGAGCGATGTCCTGGTAAGAGACAAGCCTTACGCCAGGATTGACTACAGCTGCAGAAAGGCAGAGACCTCTGTAGAGATCAGTGACCATTTTGTATCACCATGTGGCAGCAAAGCCAGGATCAAGTGTTGCTGACTTTGATGAGAAAGCATCTCTGCTAATGTCTTAATTTGGACATTTCATGGCCTTGGAACTGTAAGCTTTTACCCCACATAAATCCCCATTATAAAAGCCAGCAGATTTCTGGTACTTTGCATCAGCAGCTCTTCGGCAAACTAAAACACAAGGCTCCCACACATCATCCCACCACCAAAACCTTGTATTGTTGTGAAACATTTGTCACAAACTATGAAAGAACATAGTCAAAATATTATTATTAATTATAGCCCATATCTTACATTTGGTGTATTTTCCCACAAACCACCTGATTATTAACACCCTGTATTGGTATTATGTATTTGTTATATTTCATGAGAGAACATTCTCATGTTTGTTCCATTAATCACAGTCCATCTTCCACCGCAGGAATTCCTGTGTTACACAGCCCCGTGTTTTGTACAGTCCATTTAAAGTGTACACTCACTGGCTCTCACTTTCATCACAGAATTGTGCTGTCATCACCTCAGTCAGTTTTAGAACATTTCATTACTCCAAAAAGAAAAATCCCACACCCCCTTATGATCCCTAATGTTGTCCCTTAGAATTTAAAAAATATCCCCTTCTCATTGTTGCAAAATGTTACAATATTATTACTAACTATAGTCCATAAATTATTTTGGTTTTAATTTTCATGAGTATCACCATATTCTTAACACTTTGTAAAAGAGGAGCATTGTTTTTTGTTTTGTTTTGTTTTGTTTTTTGTTTGTTTATTTATTTATTTTTTTATATTTTAAAAGATGCTTAGATTACATAAATGTTACATGGAGCATTCTTATATTTAAACTGTCAGCCATAATCTCCCTGCACCACTGAAATCCTTGTTATACATTCTTTAGATTTCAATTGACATTTATGTCCACAGACTACATTTTTTAGCCACAATCACATTTATAAATCAGCAGTTTTAGTTATACTCATTATAATGTGTTACTATCTATTCATTTCCACACTTTTACAATTAACCTTATTGATAATGCTACATACATTAAGCACCAGCTCCCATTCTCAACTAGCATTCTATTTCCTAAAAACCTATACTCTAGCATTTACCTCCATGAGTTTACTCATTATATTTAGTTCATATTAGTGAGACTATACAATATTTGTCTTTTTGTGTGTGGTTTATTTCACTCAACATAATACTCTCTAGGTTCATCCTATCCCAATTTCATTTCTTCTTACAGCTGAATAGTATTCCATTATGTATATACCACATTTTGTTTATCCATTCATAGGTTGATTGACATTCGGGCTGGTTCCTTATTTTAGCAATTGTGAATAAAGCTGCTATGAATCTTAGTGTGCAAATGTCAATTTGCGTCCTTGCTTTCAGTTCTACTGAATGTATTCATAGTAACAAGATTGCTGGATCATCCAGCAGTTCTAGATTCAGCTTCTTCAGATACTGCCAAACTGTCTTCCACAGAGGCTGCACCATTCTACATTCCCTCGAACAGTGAAGGAGTGTTCCTCTTTCTCCACATCATTTCTAGCACTTGTAGTTTTCAGTGTTTTTTTTTTTTTTTTTAATAATGGCCATTCTATGAGGTGTGAAATAGTATCTCATTGTAGTTTTGATCTGCATTTCCCTAATAGCTAGTGATATTAAACATTTTTTAATGTGCTCTTTGGCCACGTGTATTTCATGTGCTTTTTGGCCATTTGCATCTCCTCTTTGAAGAAATGTCTATTCAAGTATTTTGACCATTTTAAAATTGGGTTGCTAGTCTTTTTATCATTGGGTTGTATGATCTCTTTAAATAACATAGACATCAAACCATTATTGGATATGTGGTATCCAAATATTTTCTCCCAAAGAGTAGGCTGCCTTTTTATTTACTTGACAAAGGCTTTTTAAGAACAAAAGTGTTTAATTTTGAGGTGGTCCCATTTATCTACTTTTTCTTTTGTTGCTCAAGCTTTGGGTGTAAGGTTTAAGAAACTATTGCCTACCCCAAGATATTGGAGATGTTTTCCTTTATTTTCATCTAGGAGTTTTATCATTATAGTGTTTGTATTTAGGTCCTTGATCCATTTTGAGTTAATTTTTATATAAGGTGTGATATTGGGTTCTCATTCTTTCTTTTGGATATGGGTATCCAGTTCTCCCAACACCATTTCTTGAATAGAATTTCTGTCCTAGTTGGATTGGTTTGACAGTATTGTCAAAAATCACTTGACCATAGATTGAGGGTCTATTTTTGAGTTCTCAGTTTGGTTCATTGTTCAATCTGCCTATCTTTATGCCAGTACTATGCTCTCTTTATCACTGTAGCTGAGTATTATAATTTAAAGTCAGATAGTGAGAGTCCTCCAACTTTGCTTTTCTTTTTAAAGATATTTTTGACTATTCAGGCCCACTTGCCCTTCTAAGAAATTTGTTAATTGGCTTTTCCATTTCTGCAAAAAAGGCACTTGAAATTTTTATTTGGATTGCTTTGAATGTGCAAATCATTTTTGGTATACTTGATTTCTTAAAGATATTTAGTCTTCTAGTCTATGAACAAGGATTCTCTTTCCATTTATTTAAGTTTTTGGTTTCTTTTAGCATTGTTTTGTAATTTTCCAAATAGAGGTCCTTTATGTCCTTGGTTACATTTATTCCTAAATTTTTCATTCTTTTAGTTGCTATTATCAATGGAATTTTTTCTGATTTCTGCCTCAGAGTGCACATCAGCAGTGTATAGAAGCACTACTGAGTTTTGCATATTAATCTTGTATCATACCACTTTCTGAACTCATCTATTAGTTCTATTGCTTTGTTGTAGAATTTTAAGGATTTTCTAGATATAGGATCATATCATCACCAAATAGTGAAAGTTTACTTCTTTTCCAATCTGGGTGCTTTTTCTTTCTTTATTTAGCATAATTGCTTTATCTAGAATTTCTAGCACAATATTGAATAACAATGGTGACAGTGGGCATCCTTGTTTCTGATCTCAGCAGAAAAGATTTCAGTCTTTCATCATTGAGTACAATGTTAACTGTTGGTTTTTCATATATGTATTTTACCATGTTGAGAAAGCTTCCTTCTAGTCCAATGTTTTGGAGTGTTTTTATCAAGAAAGGATGTCGTATTTTGTCAAATTCCTTTTGTGCATCTGTATTAGTCAGCAAAAGGGGTGCTGATGTATAATACCAGAAATCAGTTGGTTTATATAAAGGGTATTTATTTTGGGTAGAAGCCCACAGTCACCTGGCCAAAAAGCATTAATTATTTCCTTCATCAAAGTCTATTGCCACGTGTTGGAGCAAGATGGCTGCCGACATCTGCCAGGGTTCAGGATTCCTGAGTTCCTCTCTTCCTGGGGCTCATTTCTCTTAGGGCTCACCTCCTCTGTTTTCTCACAAGGCCAGCTATAGACTATCAGGCGACTGGCTCTGTCTCTCTCCCCTGGGCTTGATTCTCTCCAGGCTCAGCTGCTCTGCTCCTCTGTGTGCTTACTTCCCAGGCTCTAGCTCAAAACTCCAGCATCAAAACTCCAACACACTCTTTGCTCTGCCATGTAGTTTTATATGTGAGACCCCACCCCCTACTGATGTGGCCCAATCAAAGCCCTAATCATAATTTAATCATGCCCAGGTACAGACCAGTTTACATCATAATCCAATATCTATTTTTAGAATTCATAAACAATGCCAAACTACCACAGCATCAGTTGAGAGGATCATGTGATTTCACTTCTTTAACTTATTAATGTGGCTTATTACACTAATTGATTTTCTTGAGTTGAAAAACTCTTTCATACCTGGGATAAAACCCACTTCATTGTGGTGTATAATTCTTTTAATGGGCTTTTGGATATGTTTTGCAAGTATTTTGTTGAGGATATTTGCATGCATATTCATTAGAGAAATTGGTCTGTAATTTTCCTTTTCCACAGTATCTTTATCTGGTTTTGGTATTTGGGAGATTTTGTCTTTATAGAATGAGTTTGGTAGTGCTCTTTCCTATTCAATTTTTTGGAAGAGCTTGAGGATGATTGGTATTAGGTCATCTTTGAATGACTGGTAGAATTCACCTGTGAAGCCATCTGGTCCTGGTCTTTTCATAGTTAGGAGACTTTTGATTACTGTTTTAATCACTTTCCTTATGATTACTTTGTTGAGGTCTTCTATTTCTTCTAATATCAGCATAGGTCATTCATGTGTTTCTAGGAATTTGTCCATTTCGCCTTCATTGTCTAGTTTGTTGTAGTATACTTGCTCATAGTATCCTCTTATGATCTCTCTTATTTCTGCATGGTCAGTGGTAATATGCCCCTCTCATTTCTGATATTATTTATTTGGATCTCCTCTCTTTTTTTTTTATCAGTCTAGCTAAGGGTTTGTCGATTATGTTGATCTTCTCAAAGAAGCTACTTTTAGTTCTGTTGATTCTATTGTTTTTCTGTTCCCAATTCTTTCCTTTGGCTTGGTTTGGGATTAGTTTCCTGTTCTTTTTCTCTTTCCTCCAGGTGTACAGTTAAGTCTTTGATTTTAGCTTTCTTCTTTTTTAATGTAAGCATTAAGGCCTGTACAATTCCCACCCACCATTGTCTTTGCTGTGTCCCATAGGTTTTGATATGTTGTGTTCTCATTTTCATTCATCTCAAGATATTTAATGATTTCTCTGGATATTTCTTCTTTGATCCACTGATTATTTAAGATTGTGTTGTTTAATCTCCATATATTTGTGAATTTTCCCTTTTTCCATCCATTATTGATTTCCAGCTTCATTCCATTATGATCAAAGTGTTTTGCAATATTTCTGTCTTTTTAAATGTATTGAGACCCATTTTGTGACTCAGTATATAGTCTACCCTGGAGAAGGATCCATGAGCACTTGAGAAGAATGTAAATCCTGCTGTTTTGGGGTATAATTCTCTATAAATGGCTGTTAGGTTTAGTTCATTTATCATAATATTCAAGCTCTCTGTTTCCTTATTTATCCTCTGTCCAGATGTTCAATCCAATGCTGAGAGTGGTGTATTGAAGTCTGCAACTATTATTGTAGATACATCTATTTCTCCCTTCAGTTCTGCTATTGTGTGCCTCATGTATCTTGGGGCACCCAGGATAGGTGCATAAATATTTATTATAGTAATTTTTTGTTGAATTGCCATTTTTATTAATATATAATAACCTTATTCATCCCTTATAACAGTTTTGCAATTAAAATCTATTTTGTCTGATATTAGTATCACTATTCCAGATCTTTCTTGGTTACTATTTGTGTAGAATATCTCATTCTAATCTTTCACTTTCAAACTGGTTGTGTCTGAGCTGAGTCTCATGTAGACAGCATACAGATGGCTCATGTTTTTTTATCCATGTTGTCATTCTGTACCTTTTGATTGGGTAATTCAGTTCATTAATATTCAAAGTTATTATGTAAAAGCATTACTTACTTTGTCCATTTTATCTTTTGACTTTCCATTGCCATAACTTACTATTGTCTTATTACCCTTCCTAATAGTCTTTATTTCTTCACTCTTCTCCATGTCTCTCACCCTTGTTTTTTCCTTTTACTGGATAAAGAAATCTTCAGGAGCACATGTGGCTCAAGCATTTGAGTTCCCTCCTTCCACTTGGGAGGTCCCAAGTTTGGTTCACGATGCCTTCTAAAGAAAACTAAAACAAAACAATGAGCAGACAACTAGCAAAACCAATGAGCAGTCAATGAGCAAAAGCAATGAGCAGACAATGAACAAAAGAAAATGAACAGAAAGCAGAAGTGGTTTAAGCAGTTGAATGCCTACCTCCCACATGGGAGGTCCTGGGTTCAGTTCCAGATGCCACCTAAAGAAAACAAACAGGCATCAAGCAAAAACAATGAGCAGACAATGAGCAAAAACAAGTAAACAACAAGCAAATAGGTAAGGGAGCCAACTCAAGGGAGTTGATGTGGCTCAGTGGTTGAGTGCCAGCCTCTCACATACTGGGTCTCAGGTTCAATCCCCAGTCCCAGTACAAGAAAGAAAGTAAAAAAAGAAAGAGCAAGAGAGCGAGAGAGCGAGAGAGCGAGCGAGAGAGAGAGAGAGAGAGAGAGAGAGAAAGAAAGAAATCAATTTTCACTGGCAGTTTTTCTTTTTCAGTAACTTAAATACATCATACCACTTTCTTCAGGCCTCCATGGTTTCCGATGAGAGATCACCATTTAATCTTATTGAGTTTCCAATTGTATGTGATGCTTTGTTTTTCTCTTGCTGGTTTCAGAATCCTCTATCTCAGTTATTTGTCATTCTGAATAGTAGGTGTCTCAGGGTACGTCTATTCAGATTTATTCTGTTTGGGCTGCATTGTCTTTCTTGGATATTGATATTTATGTCTTTCATAAGGGTTGGGAAGTTTTCAGTTATTATTTCTCAAATATTCTTTCTGCCCCTTTTCCATTTTCTTCTCCTTCTAGAATACCAATAACATGTATGTTTGTGCATTTCACATTGTTATTCCGTTCCCTGAGACCCTGATCCATTTTATCTAATCTTTTCTATTTCTGTTTTCCTGTCTTTTCTAATTCAGATACTCTTCCCTCAATATTACTAATTCTGTCTTCTGTTAATTCAAATTTGCTGTTATATGCCTCTGATGCATTTTTAATCTCATCTATTGTGTCTTTAATTCCCATAAGCTCTGTTACTGTGCAGACTTTCAAATTATTCTTTATGCTCATCCAATGTCTTCTTAATATCCTTTATCTCTTTAGTCATATTTCCTTCAACACCTTGAATTGATTTAGGGGATTGGTGTGATTATCACTGGTTAGTTGTCTTAAATCCTGTATCTTATCAGGATTTTTGGTTTGTTCCTTTGGCTGAACCATGTCTTCCTGTCTGTTAGCATGGCTTGTAATTTTTCCTGATATCTAAGCATCTGAATTTGTTGGTGAATTTACTCTTATGGTCAATTTCTCTCTCTTGCCTAGTGGTTTTGTTTCAAGGCTCTTCTTTGATTTTTTGTTCAAGTTATTCTGTCTTTAAAATCACCCAGCTTAAGTTATAGAAATAAGGCCAGAGACTATTATTTTCTTCCTTTACCCTCCTTACTATTTATCTACTATTTACCATAAATCAGGGAAAGTAAGAGAAATTTCAGACCTTGAAACTTTTACCTAAAATTTGAGCACAAAATACATTTTCTCATTTGCATATTGCAACAGTCTAAGTTACTTCTACTCAAGGGATTGTGGTTTCAAACCAAGACAAGATCAATTTAAAGAAATTGCAGAAACTATATTGTTGAGTACCTTTGTGAGTAAATTTGCTACATAGCTATAGAAGTAGCAATTTTTTATAACTTTTTAAAAATTTTAGATAACTCAGCATTACAGAAAATTTGAAAGAGCAATAAATTTTTAGTTAAGATGTGACTTAGATTACCAGCTTCCCATTTGTTAGATCATTGATATGGGATATTTAATTTATATTGCCACCTAGGCTACATTAGCAATTGTTTAGAGTTTTGCATAAATAATGTATACAAATATGATTTGTTTATCATTATACTTTGTAAATAAATAAAATAATATTTCAATTATCCCTGTGTCTGTTTTCTCAATTTTTTTTGCTCTCTTCTTTGCTTTGCATCTTTGATCATACACACATATATTGAGTCATAACTTAAATCCTCTAATGGTTTTTAACATGAGCCTATACTCATGCTGTAGGTAAAAAAAAAAAAAATGACCTATGTTTTAGAATTATCAAGGCATCACTTAATTTTGGAAATTGCTCCACTTAGACTCCTCTCTTCTAATTTCATGGACCTATTATTACAATATTTCTTCTTTAGAAAACTAAACAAAATTATAAAGTAATATGATTTCTAATGTAAACATCAATGTTTTACTTATTTTCCCCTATTGTGTCTACTACTTTATTTAATGCTTAGGCATTTGGGTGGAAAAGTAAATGGGTAAGTAAAAAAAATAAATTAAGAGTCACCCACAAATTAACCAGTTTACTACAACATAATTTTAAGAAGACATTTAAAAATATTTAATTCCTGAGATTGTTTGCCCTGCCTATAGTGTTTAGATGTCTCTAGAGCCCTCATGAGCCCCACTGTTTGTGGCATTGTTTACCGTGGCAGTCAATGAGATCCTGCTGAGATGTGCATAAGTATAACTTCTGTAATGACCTCCTGACTCCCTTTGAAATCTCTTAGCCGTTAAAACTCATTTGTATTTAATATTTCCCCATTTTGGTCAAGGGCTTTCTGAAATGCATCATTAGTTGGTGCTTGGTAATAATCCCTTGGTGCCAGGAAGGCTCAACCCTGTGAATCATGTCGCACATCAGGGGGAAATTAGTATATTTGTATGCTGAATTTGGCTTAGAGAGAGTCCGCATTTGAGCAACAAGAAGATATTTAGGAGGTAACTCTTAGGCAATATATAATACTAGGCTAAGTTTCAGTTTAACAAGTACAAGGTTCATAAGTACAACCATCATTGTCAAGGGCCTGGTGTAATGGTCTGACCTTTGCTAGGCACTGCCAATGTACTCAGGAGATTCTTGCTGCTCTATTAGAGAATGTAGCAGGACTTCCCAGGAAGGGAATTCAATATTCTTTTGGATATGGTATGTTTCCACTGACCAAAACAACATCCCATGACCACTTGAACATGTTCATATGCCATAAAGGAATGCCCCAGGTACACCCCTCCCCACACATCGCCCATCACTGACATCTCACACTAGTGATCCTCCCCTGTTACAGTTGTGACCCTTCTCTGATGCAAAACCTCCCCCAAAACAAAGCCAAACAATAAACAAATAAAAATATAAGAAAATAATAATAATAGTAAATAACAAATAAAATAAAAAATAAAAACACATAAAAGAGTAATCTAGACACTATAAGCATGACAGACAATCTCAGGAATTTGTCACCATGTCAGTGGACCTTACTTTGGAATATATGTTCCCCAATGTAACAGAGTTAGATTTATAATTTCCCTTCATATGGCTCTTCTACCCCTTTTATGTGAGCCTATAATTAACACTGTACTCATTAATTACATGTCCCAGAGACTTAAATCTTCAATCTGTTCATATGTTAGTTGAGCCCTGAATCTCAGCAGAGTTGCAACACCTACTCTCCAGTTCATTGGTCTCACCCAGGACAACTAACAAAAGGATGATGAAGGACAATACTCATTCCAAAAAACGAAGTATCCAAAACTGCAAGCAAGGCAGTTCCATCCATCCGCCCCATGGGATCTAAGTCCCCTCTCAATCAGAAACAGAGTGGGCATCACCATCACAAAATCCTCAAGACTGAGGAATGACCAAACATAAGGGGGGAATGAAACTATGGATTAAAGTAGACATTATTCTAGCAACGAAAGCACTTGTCTGTATGATATAAAGGCAGTGACCACCAGAGGTTCTGAAGGGAGGGATAAGGAAGAATAGGGATAACATGGGGCATAGGGGGAACATTGCAATGACAGATAAAGGCCATTATGCATTTTGTCAAAACCTATAATATTGTGCAGCAAAGTGTAAGCTATAATCAAAACTATAAGCTATGGTTAGTAGCAATGCTTCAACATGTATTCATCAATTGTAACAAATGTACCACACTGATGAAAGATATTAATGGGAGAAACTGTGGGAGGGGTAGGGCGTGGGGTATATGAGAATCTCCTGTATTTTTGATATAACATTTATGTAATTTAAACCTTCTTTAAAAATTAAAAAAAAAAATTTAAAAAAAGTAAATGGATTTTTATTTCATAGTTCTCAAATAAAATACATTTTTCTATAATTATTTAGCATATAAATCATAATATAACACAATTCTACACTCAATTTTTATATAATTAATAATATAATTAAATTTTTGAATTTTATGTGTACTCATTATTATAATTCCCACAAATATATAAGAGGTTATAAGTGTGTTTGATATTTATAATATCAAATAAATTGAGAAATTTTAGACAAATTTATTGACAAAGATATATATTATGCCCCAAATGTCTTTTAATACACTTCCTGTTAGGACATGCTTACTTCTGTTTCATGGTACACATGTTTTTCTGTTCTCTCTCTTAGCACAGCCTGAAATGAACTCATCTCCATTAAATTATTTTAGGTTGGACCAGAATTCTCTTTCACCTAAGTTTCAGTTATCACTTTTCTCCATGACTGGATACAAAAATACAGGTCAAGCCACTCTAGTAGCCAGTAGACTTTCCATCAATTCTTCTACAGCTGTAGAAAGTCTAGTGATATTTCTGGTTTCATACTGAAAGTCAATGGAAATGCTACTGCACTTGCAAATGTGAATAAAATTCCGAGGAGAAACAAGTGTTGAAGAAATTCTCTTTTAAGGACCATGGTGATTCACAGTAAAATAGCACTATGTGGTCAGTGACAGCACAAGTGAAATTAAATAAGATATAAAGGCTAATTACTTTAGTGAAAGGTAAATTCTGGAATATGTGAAAAATAAGAAGCGGATGATACAACATATGCTAAGTACTTACAACATAGGCTAAGTAAAAATACTTTAGTTATTTTTATACCAAGACAACACCTCGATGTAACATTTTCTTATAAAATATGTTGCTATAGGAAAAATAGTAATCTCAAAAGACCTAACATAATGGAAACACATTTTGTCTTATGCAATATTGTTATTTCAATTTACCATAAGAATGAAATATTTTATACCAGAAGTTCAATTTTTGTCACTATGCATTCATTGAATTTTAGTGTACCTTTTATAAGTGTGTCTGAGGCACTTGTCTTCACAAATAGGGAAGATTTTTGTAGGCACATTTTTATAACTTATGGGTTTTTCTTATACTGTTATTTTTAAGGAATATTTTAGGGTGATGTTAGGTTCTTAGGAAAATATATGATATTTAATATATCTATAAGATTATAAAATTCTTTTAACACTGAACCAGGTAAATCTCTTAAAACTGGATGTGTGTGTGTGTATGTGTTTCTGTGTTTTCTGGTGACCTTTTATGATATCTACTCTTAATCCTCTTAATCTTGGACATTTAATCTAGTACATTATCATTGCTTATTATTTCTTCATTAGCCTTCAAACAGTTTTCTATCAACACTGTTTGTTGTTAGAATATATTTTAGCACATATTCTTTCTTCAGAAAGCTTATAAACCACTTAAAATATGTAGACTCTAACAAAGCTATAGAAATGTCATTGAGCTTTGGAGCAATAATTTATAGTCTCTAATAGCAATATCCACAATTCCAGTTCTCCCATACAGATAATGATAAATTACTATGGCCATATTTTAACTTCTGTCACATTTAATGATAAATATTAATTATTTCGTTAAATAAATAATTGAGTGTTGCCTCATTCTAAGAGCTGTAGATGCAGCAATATATAAAACTGACTATATACAGCAATCAGCAAGTAAATATACAAAAGTCTGATTCTTGCTATGGTAGAAATGTCTGTATATTATGAAAGTTCATAGAAAGAATTCCTAACTCAGGTTGGGAGTTCATATACAGGACCTAAGGTAGAACTTTAACCATAGGTAGGGATTATGGATTGAATTATGTTCCCCAAACAGATATGTTGAAATTATAATTCCCAGTACCTCAGAATATGACTTTATTTGGAAATCGAGTTGTTACAGTTGGAATTAGTTAAGTTAAAATGAGGTCATGCTGGAGTAGGATTTGATCTTAAGCCAATATGACTGGTGCCAATATAAGAAAAGGAAATTTGGACACAGTCAGAGAAACAGAGAGAACACTGCCAGCTGATGACTGGGAATACCATGGACTCCCTGCAAACCACCAAACGCTGGATGAGGCATGGATTAGATTCTTCTCTACAGAATTTGAAGGAAGTTTGGCCCTCCCAACATCTTAATTTTGGACTTCTACCCTCCCTTTAGAACTGTGAGGTAATAAATTCCTGTTGTTTTAAGTTTCCCAGTTTGGATATCTTGTTATGACGGTCCTATCAAACTAAGAAAATAGGTAATTTTTTTGAGGCTTCACACTGGCAATTTCTCCCCTGCATCATTACTTCTTCCTCCTTTTCATATCCTTTATCTTCCTAATAGTATGTGCTAAGACTTAAAGATGAGTGACGGAGAGATTTTAACTATCAATAGTCCAATGAGGCTATAGTATTTAATAGGCATTGGAAAAGAAAAACAATAAAATATTCATTGAAGAAATGTAGCTCACCTATTGAACCAATATTGACATATGTGATAACTTAAAAAAATCACAGTAGCAGTCTAGTTTCAAGAAATTTTGGTTAAATATTTTTGGCTTTACAGAAACAAAGCAACTTTTATGTGTTTATTTATTCTGAAAATGAACAAACAAAAAGTAAACAGAAAAAGCCTCTCTAGAGCAGCCATGTATGAAGAGACAAAATGAAAGGTGCTCTGTGCTTCAGATGAATTGCAGCTGAGGGCTAGGTACTTTGCCTTTTAAGACTTCCCCTTGCTAATCATAATGAAACGTTCCACCCCACATCCCTAGCAAAATAGCTTTCACTTCCCTTTGTTTCTATGCTCTAAAAAGTTGCATAAACCCATGTAGTACCTAATTAATATATATGTGCTGAAGACGTGACTGAACAGATGTAGAATTAAAGTGGCTTTAAGTAATAATATGGTTCCTTAGGACATAGTTTGAAAAACATTTACATATCTAACATCTGCCTCATTTTTATTGAGGTAAAGTTTGTATACAGTGAAATGCACAGATCATAAATGTAAAATGTGATGAGTTTTGAAAAAAAAATGTCCAAGTAACCAATAACCTAATCAAGATACAGAATATTTCCATTAGCCTAGCATATTCCTTGTATCCTGTTCCAGTCAATTCACCACTCAGAAAATGGCAACCACTTTCTGACTTTCATCATCATAGATTAGCTTTGCCAGTATGCAAAAGTCATAAAAACAATACCAGTATGTACTCTATGGGGATAATCTCTTTCCCTCAACATATGTTTTTGAAATTGACAAATGTTTTTGTGTTTACTACCAATTTGTTCTTTTATATTGCTAGGTAATACTCTATTTTTATGAGCACATTAACATTTATTTATCTTTTATTTTTATTGAAATTTGTGTTGACTAATTCAAATTTGAGCAGATAATTTTTTATTTTTTCTCTTAAGAGCTTTATAATTTTAAATTTTCTATTCAGTTTTCTAGAGCACTTCAAAGTGATTTTTTGAATGGTAGAAGTAGAGGTCAAGATTTATTTTTTCTATCCAGTTGTAACAATTGACCTTAAAGATTTCTGGATTCTCTATTCACTACCATTGGTATGTGTGAATATCCTAATGTCAATATCACACCATCTGGATTACTATAACTTTATAGAAAATCTTGATATCATTTTAAAAAATAATTTTTGCCTATTCTAAGTAGTTGCATTCTTTCTATATATATTATCAGTTTTTACCAAAATGCCTGTTAAAATTTTATTAGTGTTAAATTGAATGTGTAAATCAAATTGTGAAAAGTTATATATTAACATTTTCATTATCTCTTCAAATAAAAAATGTTTGTGTACATTGATTATCTCTGTTTCTCTTTCCATACCTATTATTTTTTCTATTTTGAATGACTTCTATTCTTATATTGAGTATATCTTTCCTTATACTTAATTTGAATGCAGTTACACTTCATGTCTAACTTCTGAAGGTAGAAGCCTAGATAAATTAATTTTAAACCATTTTTTCTTCTATATATTATAAGCATGTGAAGGCATATATTTACCTCTAAGCATTGCTTCACTGATGATTACTTATTTTGATATGTAGTGTTTTTATTAGTTGTATTTACAGAATATTTTTAAATTCTCTTTGTAATTTTTCCTTAAACTGATAGGTTTTTAAAAAAGAATGATTAACTTTTAATAGAAAAGTAAAATAAATAACAAGAGTGAAAAGTTATCTCCACCACCGTTCTTTTGTCATTCATAATTCCAATTATACAAATGTTAGATTGCTTGATAATGCTATACTAAAGTTACTGAAGTTAACTTTTCATATTTTTTTCATATTTTTCATATTTCTTTTTCATATTTTTCTCTCTGTTTTCACATTGGATCCTTTGTATTCATTTCATTTAAAATTATCTGACTCTTTCTTTACCAATATCTACTCTGCTATAAAATCCTTGCTGAGAATATTTTATATAAAAATTTTGTTTCTTAGTTCTATGATTTCCACTTAGTTCTTTTTTATGCTCTGAATTTCTCATCAAGATATACTCTCCATTCATTCATTATAACCATCTTTTCTTTTTGTCCTTGAATATATTTGCAGAAGCCGTTTTAAAATTCTTCCACACTAAATACACATTTAGATCATACTTAAGCCCATTTTAGTTTACTGATTATTTTATTATTTCGTGTCACATTTTCCTGATATATTGTATGTATATTAATTTTGGTTGCATCCTGGATATTTTCAGTAATAAATTGTGTGGGTTTAGGATAATTCTGTCATTTTTAAAGGTGGTAATTTTTCTATTGTCAATCAATGTAATTATTAACTTTCGATCCTGATAGACTTCTTTTATTCTTTGTTAGGTCTAGTTCTATTTAGGCTTTGTGTTTATTCCTAAAGAATGGAAAGTGGTTCTTAATTTAGTTTGTGCTTCTTATTTCTAATGCATGTCCTTTTGGGATATCAACTGAATGTCTGAGGTTGTGAGAGAGGTATCTGAATTCTGGCTGGGCTAGAATTCCAACATGTCCCAGAATTTTGGTATCTCACTATATCTATAAATGCCTCAACCCTGCAGTAGCCACTCTGCAAGTCCTTGGAGAGTCTTACTCTTAATAATCATTGCTCATCCCTTGGTTGGTGACCTGTGCATCCTCCTCATGAATATTTCCAGAACTATTCTTCTCTGCAGCTCACACTACCTTAGTACCCATCTCTAAATCCCAATGGCTTCAGTAGCCCCAAACACTTATCAACTCCTCTCAAGTCGAAGAGACCATGTGCTGTTTGGGCTTTACCTTCCACACAAATTTCAGGTCAAAACTGCCACTAAAATCATGGCTCATGATTGCTGCATTGAAGAAACTGCAGTCACCCCATCTGATCACAAGGCCCATGAACTTGTTTCTCCAGGCACCAATTCAAAGCCTTGTAGGTGCCTCCACTTGCATGAGTTGATGTACCTAGACCTGAGCTTCAGAGAAAGCATGGGAGTCATGTATTTGCCATATTTTGGGTACTGATTAGGCAATGATGAGCAAATTCCTGGAGAATTTGAAGAAATGAGGAAACCTCTTCAAGATAAATAACAAGTGATTGAGATAGATAGTAGTAAAAGATAAATTTTAAAAAGATATAAAGGAAAAGATAATACAAGTTATGTTGAGGATTTTTATTTGCTTCATCTTAAATTCAATGACTAGCCAAAGAAAGATTTTAAGAATGGAAATGACATGGTCAGAATTGAGTTTTAGAAGAATCACTTCAGATAGAAACTACCATCCTTACAAGTACATGTATCTAAGTTTATAGATTTTCCTTCTGCACTATTGGGAATTTCTAAATTAGTTTTCTACTGTTTCGCCATCTTGATAATTTCTCTGAGATTAGACCTACATTTCTACTTATTCATCCTTTTTCACCAGTCCATATTTTTAAACTTTATTTTAACTACAAAAAATAAAGCAAACAGATTAATAAATTATGGAAGCATTACTTTAAAAAATCCTGTCCAGACACATTTATCTTATTTAATCCTATAAGTAAACTTAATTTTTCTCCAGTGTTCTGAAAGATGAATAAAGGAGCACAGATTGGTTAAAGGGCATGACAAAAGTTTCCTTGTTAATGATTGAAATGAAAAAAAAAAAAGAGCTTGATGATATTTACATCTCATAAAACTAAATCCTATATTATTTTTTT
>JAQZBX010044433.1:0-21361 GCA_029593785.1 Cabassous unicinctus
TTGTGTGTATGTATGTGTGTGAGTGTGTGTAAGAATGGGATCATGCAATAGATACAAATTCGAAACATTATTCCAATGATAATATATTATAAACTTATGTAGCAAGATGTATACATTTACATGACTGTTTAATAGTTGTTTAGTTCACCTAGATTATTTCTGACAATATTTACTTTCAATATCAATATTTATTTGAGCTAAGTTCTTCATTATTAAGTTTATGCAGATACAAATTATTTTTACCACAAAAGCTTCAAAGAAAGTACTGAACTGCGAGGAGACATGAATCAATCTTGTTTGGAAGAATAATGTTATGGAGATTCCCCATGTCATACAGAACTCAAATTCTCAATACTTAAATTTAATAACAACTCTCAATCCTACTCAGTAGGGTAACACTTTGAGGAAATAATGCTTTTTCCTTTCAGATTTTAGTAGTTGAGGAAGATTGTATTTCCTTCTCCATCTGATAAACTCCTACATATTCTTCAACACCGATTTTGAACGTCCATTTCTATGGTCACCCTTCTCAGTCTCTTCTGAGGGATTAGTTATTTCTCTATATATACATTTAAACAATCTCCATTACTAACTTTATCATCGTACCTAGTTAATTTCTTCCACAGGATTGTTTGTTCCTTTACTGCAGGGACCATGTTTTATCCATTGTTGCTTTCTCAAACTCTCTACAATATTTGGCATAGAGCCGTAATAGGTTTATGAAGATCAATGATGTTCTGTCACACAATGGGCTGATATTCAACCCGTATATAACAAAACATTTGTCTGAGGTATTTCAATATTGAAACACTTTCATTCCCTATGGTAAACTGCAGCTGTTCTAAGCTCTCCAGTAAAACTTTCTTTTTCCTCAAGAATGATTCTTTGGGAACACCAGATCTTTCCTATGATTCAGGAACTAAATGGTTATTATCTGGTAGTAGAACAAAAAAGGTCTATAGGAACTACCTGTTCCAGCACAGACCTTTCTTAGTTCTCTGATTTCTGTCACTCTTCAGTTGATAGTTTTTTTTTTTTTTTTTTTTTTTTTTTTTAGGTACTCGGACCAGGAAGTGAACCCGGGACCTCATATGTGGGAAGCCAGCGCTCAACCACTGGGCCATATCAGCTCCCATCAGTTGGTTATTTAGTTTGTTTGCTTGCTGTTGTTGATTTTCTTGTTTGTTTTTAGGAGGCACAGGAAACTGAACCAGGGACTTCCCATGTGGGAAGCAGGCGCTCAACCTCTGGAGCCACATCTGCTTCCCAATAATTTTAAATGTAACTTCTGCTTATAGATATGGCACATTACACTGTCTGATGAAGTATGATCACATTGAACAAATTAGAGTAATATCAATATTAGAGCTTTGAGAAGACACATCCAATGATATATGGTGGTGTTATTGTTTTGTTTTAGTTTGTTTGGGTTTGGGTTTCCAAACTTTCTGAAAAAGAATAAAAGCCACAATATTAAAAATAACATCTTTTTTTCTGTCCACATCAATCACTGATCTGTGATCACCCATGCTTTTAGGCCCATTGAATTTTAAGAAAACTTGGCAAAAGCAGTTCCTATTAAATAAGCAAATGTAGTGAGGGTAAGATGTGTTGGGGTTACTTATTCTTTTTGAGTTCCTGAACTGAGTAGAATATTACATAAGTAACTGGCAATATTTGAAGTAGGGAAGAGAGGTGGCATGTTTATGGACAGCTAAAAATAATTCCAGAGCATAGGAAGCATTTGAGATCCTTTTCCTGATTAGACTTTTAAAATATTTGCTATTAACTAATAATAGCAACTATAGCTGAGACCTGTGCTTTTTATTATTATTTTCAACAAAAAAAATTTGAGAATTAGTTGTGTGTATAAACATGTAGTTTAAACTATCATGCAAGAAATTTCAATCCTATTGCACATGTAGTTCATTGGAGTTTTTATAACATTGCTGAAGCTCTTCTTGTATACAATGAATTTTTAAGTAGCAACATCCAGTTATGTTTTAGCACAATAAAAATTTTCCATTAACAAATTTAATATTAGAATCATCTACATTCCCAGACATATATAGAGGGCTTTATTCTTCTGTGAAAATCAGAATGAAACAAAAGTACAATCCTTTGGAATGCATTATAAAACATTGTGGTTTTTTTCAAGTCTCTGAAGATAATTTTCTTATAACTCACTTATCTAACATGGCTAGTAATATTAAAAATCTCTTACATCTTTTTTTTAAATGTGTATTAATCATTTGTACTTTCCCCAGAGCTGATTAGGCATTAACTGTTATTTCTAGAGGTCTTAGAGTGGTTGCAGGGAGAAGAGAGAGAGAAAATAAAAGAAGCTTATGAAACGTGTAAGGGAAATAGAGTAGGGAGGAAATGGCAACTCCTATTCCCAGATCTGTCTTTGGACTTGGCAAACTTCCTTCCCTTAAGCCAGATTCTTTCACTACAACCCACCAGGGTTCTTCAGGCCAGACCCATTCTCTCAGGGTTTGACTCCTTTCCTCTCAGATATTGACTAGGATCTCATTTCCCAGTAATCATCCTTAGAGAAATTCCAGTGGAGGAACATTCTAGACCATGGGGCTTTCTCACATGGAACATCTGAGCACGGCATGTGTCCAAAATGATAATTATTCTTCACATTTTAATTCAATTTTGACGTGAATACTACTACTTTAGAATTTGTGATAACAAATTCTGGTATATAAAATATTGTATTTTGCTCATATGTTGCCACTATTGCTTCATTATTTGTAGCCAACAGTTAATACCTGGTAATATCTCATAACTCCATTTGGTTTACTCAAAGCAGTTTTCCACTTGTGACTAAATACTTAAGGTATTAGGACATATGAAAACAAAATCATTTTATATCCAAATATTAAATATTCATAACTATCAGAGAGAGACAATATCATTGGCTCACAGAAATATTCCAATTTCTAGAATGCATTACATGAGGGTAGCAAGTATTAAATTTCTAGGTTCTCATACAGTCTACATGAAATACCTGTCTGCTTAATGGACCAAAGGCAATTTTCTCAGTGCTCACTAGGTTTTCTTAGGAAAGGAGCACTGACTATGGAATGCATTCATAGTATAAATTAATTATATCATATCATTCCACTTTATGAAAAAATCTTTATTTGCATTTCAACTATTAAACACTATCCCCCATAAAGACAAGGTGCAAAATTGATTAATCCTAGTATACAGTTCATACATAATAAGTATATAAATGATTTTGAATGGCTTAGGCTAGTTTTTTCAATAAGGCTACCTTACTCTCCCCAAACCTGTGTTTGTGATAAATAAGATTTTGTTGTAAATTCTAATTGAAGATTTTAAGGGAGTAGTCACAAATTTTCCCTCTATTATTGCATGTGTTGATTTCTAATTGAAATATAACATTTCTTTCTTAAAAATGGTGAGAGAAGAGAACTCAAATAATGAGACTGTCATTTTATGAGCTAAAATTTTTAGTAGAAAAAAAATTATAAATGATGTTGTTTGAATTTACTGCTTTATTTGTTGCCTTAGGTGAGTCTATTTTACAGTTGAGCAAAAATCTTCAAAATATTTGATATCTGGATTATAACTTCAATGGGATCCCTAAAGCTGTTGCTGACAGACCCTAATGTTTCAGTAGTTGTTTTTTGTTTTTTTTTAATCTATTCATTCTATTTTTAAATATCTACTGTTATTTCATTTACTCTTGTGTAAGAAATCTGATAAACTTCCAGTTTCAGGGCCTATTTGTATATGATGTTTTTATCTCTTTTTTGCTTAATGAAGTATTTTAAGCTGTATCTTGCATTTTATTTTAATGCCCTAAAAGCTATCAAACTTTATTTTTAATTTGCTTTGAAAAATATTCAAATTAGAATTTGCATTAGCTGTTCATTGTGTTGGTAATAATCAGCAGAATGAAATGGTAAATACTAGGAAATGTGTCTTTTATGGTTGGATAAGCCCATCAATAAGGAACAAAAAAAAAAAAAAGAATGCCACTCTATTTGTAATAAGCTTGAGAAAACATCTGTCTTACTATAAACATCATACTTCACCAACCATGTAAGAATTTATTTCCATTGTCATAATTGTGTTAGTTGAAAAATGAGTTTTACCAACTTGCAAGTTACTTAGTGTTCTCATTAAAGGAGGTTTTCTATGAAAGTCAATGGACCACAACAGATAATTTTATACAGTAGAAGTTTTACAACTAGGAACTAGAAGTTCCATTACTATTTCTGAAGCACTTAGATATCACAACATGAAGATAGTTAACAGAAGTGATGTCTTATAAAAATCCTCAATATAAGAGAGCAAGAAAAGACCGAGAATTTGAAATCTTGGAGTATAACTCTTTTGTCATTGTCAAAGTTAAAGGGAAACTAGAGTTAATTGCATAGGGAAAAAGAGTAGGAAACTTACTCAGCATGTGGCAAAGAGACAATTTAAGAAAATATAAATTTATTATATTGAATGGGTTTAAAGAATTCCTTTAACCTCCTGTTCAAGTGTAGCTAGGTTATTGACATATTCAGAGGTTAAGGATTCAAACAACAGCATATTCATATGATATTCATATTCTATATTTTAACTGAGAGTCAAAGATGATTATAAATATTTTAGGCTATATTTCAGTGAATGGGTGGTTTACGAAGTGAGAGAAAACTTTTGGATGACGTGACATTGATTTGCATTCTGAAGAAGGAAGCAAGAGGCACATTGGAATGATTGGGTAGGAAAACAGAGAAAATACTAAGTATGGCAATGAACATGATGGATGAATTGAAATAAGAAATAACCTTTATATTTTAGGGCAGGGGTTCTTAACTAGGGGTACTTGTGCTTGAATTGAAATTCAAAAAACATTATTCTTGAGACGTGTTGGTGTGGGTGTGATGTATTTATTAAATAATACACAGTATAATGTGGACTTAGAAAGGGGTCTGTGGTTCTCACCTGACTGGCAAAGGGGTCCATGGAACAAAAAAGGTTAAGAACCTTGTTTTAGGGGGAGATTGACAAAAGCAAAGAAGGATAAGGTTTAAGGAAGTAATAATTTAAATGTGAATCACAGGGCTCTAAATATTTCATTACAGTAGATCCTCATTATTCTGTATTTGTAAATTTACCTGTTCTTTAAAATTTATTTGTACCCAAAAATCAATACTTGTAGCACTTTTGCAGTTATTTATGAAATGCAAAGAGCAGTGAAAAATTTGGATACACCCAATGTACAAGTTTCCTGCTAAGGTGACACAAGAATACATTCTGCCTTCTTGTTTCAGCTCTCATACTGTAAACAAGTGTCTTTTTCACAGTATATTTAGTTCCACATTTTTCATTCCAAGAAGGCAGTGAACTGGTACATAGCATTTCTGAAATCCAGTCTGGCATATGTTGCCTGGTCTCCTACTCAAGGGATAGGGAATATTTCTTAACTAAATCAAATTTTTATCCTCAGATATGGTTCCCTAATTCACGTTTTAACTTGGCCCTTGCAAATCCTTTGGGTCTTTGCGCTGTTCTCCGAGCAGTCTTTCCATTATAATAAGTAGCTTATATTGATGCTAACTAGCTTTCTTAGACTGATTCTGGTGGATAGAAGTTAGATTGAAGTCTTTTCATTCGTTGTTTTGCTGTTTAAAATGCCTCCCACAGGTAGAGCTAAAGTGTTGTCTATTGTTGCTAACCACAACAAAACTGTGACATGCCTTATGAAGAAAACACATGCTATATGCTATAAACTCAATTTTCATAAATCAGTGATCTATAATGAATAAGGCATCTTTAAAAAGACACATATATAGCACAAAGCTACTTATTGCTCAGTTGATGAAAATGATGTGACCAGGTGCTTGCAGGAACCTAATCCTTTGTTTCTCCTAAAAGCAATATTTGCTAACTCAAGGGTTGTATTGACTGTATAGAAATCGATCACCTGAAAACTTGTTGGCTTAAAACAAAAACCATTTTATTTGTTAACAATTTTGACGACACAGTAATTTTGAATTAACTCAGCTATTCTTTTATCTTTTTTTCATTTTTTTCCTGTTTTTGCTTTTGTCTGGGGTCACTCATATGGCTATAGTTATGCCTCTACTGATTTATCTGAGGCATACGCTGAAGCTGTACAATTCTGCTTCTTGTGCTCTCTTTGGAGTTCAACTGAGATTCTCACACTGCAGCACCACATTCCAAGAGGGCCATGAACTGGTACAAAGCAGTTCTGAAATCCAGTCTGGCCCACGTTGCCTGGTCTCCCTACTCAAGGGACAGAGAGTGTTTCTTGACTAAGATCGAGTTTTTATCCTCAGATATGGTTCCCTAATTCACATTTTTCCTTGGCTCTTGGCAAGTCCTTTGGGTCTTTGCTCTGTTCTCTATGCAAACTTTATAATAAATAGCTTGTATTGATGCTAACTCACTTTCTTAGACTGATTCCAGTGGATAGAAGTTTAAGTTTTGTTTCTTTTCATTTTGAACGTCCTTGATCCCTATTAGTCCAATTTGCAAAACTCTCTTAAAAACATTGAGAGCCTTCTACGTATCAGCTTATGACTCATTCTATCATGCAAAAGTCAAATCAATGTGTCTCTATTTTGGGGGGTGTGTCTGGGTGCTGGGGAACACCAGCCGTTTATCTCAGAAGACTTTTACCTAGCTGAGAATATCTACTTGGCACCACCTTAAATCATTCTGAGGCCTTAATAAAGCTTTTTCCACACACTCCCAAGTTTAGATCTTTATGGAGAAATCATTTGTTACTTTGATAAATTCTCACAGTCTGGAATGTCTAGAAATAAGAAGAGCTCTGTTTTCCCACCTAGCAATACTATGATACACGAAATTTCTATTAAATTCTATTGGAAAACTCTAATTTTTCATAAGTAGAAGTGTCAATTAACACATTCCACAATCAGTTTATAGAGCGCTTTAGCTAAATTCTATCTGCTAAATTACCACAGATGATGTTTCTGCCCACTGTTCACTACAACATAATAAGAATATCATCCTTTCTTCAGACTTTAATCGTCCCTTCTTCAGTCTTCATCACTGCTTGGATACCATGCTCGGCTTATTAAACAACATCCATTTGCCACCAAGCCCCAAACCTGATGTCACAAGTTTTAGATTTCTCTTATGGCAGCAACTGCTTTTAAGCACCAAAATAGATCCTTTATCTATTTTTTATGGAAAAAAAAACCACATCAAATCTTAGAGGTTTAAAACAGTAACTCTTTTGTGGGAGAGAAATTTGTCTTGCGCAAAACTGGGTAGTTGTTTTGATGGTCTCCCGCGGGGACCTTCATGCAGCCAAAATGATTTGGTGACTCATATGGAGGATGGTTTGTCTCATGGCCCTGACTAAGGCTGTGAGTTTCCTCCATGAGATCTCGCATTCCTGCAGGCTAGTCAGAGTTTCTTTACAGAATGGCATTGTCTTTCTTGAGAGCAAAGCCAATGCTGCAAGGGTTCTTGAGTTCTGTATTAGATTCTTAAGGCTGCAATAAAAAATTACCACAAACTGGGTGACTAAAAACAACAGAGATATATTCTCTTACAGTTCTGAAGGCTAGAAATAGGAAATCAAGGTGTTGGCAGGGAAGGGCCACGTGCTCCCAGTTAGGCAGCATAACTTCAGTCTCTTCCGTCATCTTCACATGGCAGTTTTCCCTCTGCATCTGTGTCTCCATCCGAATTTCCTTCTTCTTATGAGGACAACAGCAATATTGAGATAAGTGCCCACCTTATTCCTGTATGAACTTAACTAATTACATCTGAAAAGAAACCTAATTTCAAATAAGGTCACATTCTAAAGTTCTGTGTGGACATGAATTTTGGGGAACACAACTCAACCAAGCACAAGGTCTGTGGTGTTTTGGAGCAGAAAAGGGTTCTAAAATTTAATCCATTCCTGTGGTGTGACTCCTTTGTAAGTAGACCTTTTGATGAGGTTATTTCAGTTAAGATGTGACCCACTTTAATCAGGACAAAGAGCAGCCAGAAGCTGATATTCATTGGGACCTGGAAGAGAATGGAGAGGAAAAGTGAGGCCACCATGTGCATTGCCATGTGACAGAGGAGCCAAGGACCAAATATAAATGGCAGCCATCCCAGAATGCCAGTCTTTGGGAAGAAAGCTTCACCTTCATAATGTCTTGATTTGGACTTTCTTTTAACCTTAAAACCATGAGCTAATAAATCCCCATTGTTTAAGGCAACACATTGCCTGGGATTCAGTTAAGCAGCCAAGGAAACTAAATGGAAGTCGTAAAACATCATTTTGGCTTCATTCTAGTCATGAAAATGAGTCACAATGTCAGCTTCGATTCAATCATTGAGAAAGTAGAGACAATTAGAGAAGTGGAAAATCTCAATGTAAAAAGCACTGTATGCATGGATGGGAGGAATTGTTGCAAACATCTTTATAAATAATCTACCGTAGCGAGTAAAATGAAGAGTGAATATTGGTAGGAATATATGACATTAGAAGGGAATGTGTTGAAGGCATGTATGCCTGTAAGTAATGGATGCAATAATTCTGGTAAAATATAAACAGAAGCTAAGTTAGGATGGTGGGGATTATAAAGATGATGAAAGCTTGGATGAGATAAAAGTGCCTGGACAGAACTTATTAAAAGTAATGCTTCTATAATTTGTTCAGCTGCCTTTTTCAATAATTTTATTTATTTGAGTTTGAAATAAAGCTACTTAAAAATACAAACCCCATTAAAATAACTCTGACATACCCCTACCCCACGCCCAGATGCCCAAATCCACCAATATGAACTTTTTGCTACTTTTTTTTGTATTTCTATCTATAACAGTCTCATTTGCTTTAATACCAACTTAACTACGAGAGTGTACACAATCTATTTCCCCACAACCCTTTGAAACCCCACCATATATAATTTTGTCACAATTACATGTATGGCTAAAAAACAACTGATTTATTATTACATTTAAGCATTTGCCTTTTAGACCCTCTGGGAAGTAGAAAGTAGAGTTTCAAACCAAAAATGCAACAGTACTGGCATTTCCCTCACTGGAGATCTTGATTTCTTTATATGGCTTCAATCTACTGTCTATTGCCCATTCCTTCGAACCTACAGAACTGTCTACCACATGTCTTGTAGGGCCAGACTAATTGTGATAAAGTCCCTCAACTTTTGTTTATCTTTGTACACCTTAATTTCTCCTGCATATTTGAAAGACAGTTTTGCTAATATAAAATTCTTTGTGGCAATTTTTTTCTTTGCTTTTAGCATGTTAAATATGTCATCCTACTGCATTCGTGCATACTTGGTTTCCAACAAGAAAATAGCATTTAATCTTTTTGAGGATCCCTTGTATGTGACACATTGCTTCTTCCTTTCAGGATTATCTCTTTATCTTTGGCATTTGACAGACTGAAATTCAAACAACATCATTTATAATTTATTTTTTCTACTAAAAACTTTAGATTATAAAATAATAGTTTTATGATTTGAGTTCTCTTTTGTCACCAAATTTAAGAAAAAATATATTTCAATTAGAAATATTCACATGCAGTAATAGAGGGAATATTTGAGAATATTCCCTTAAAATCCTCAACTAAAATTTTACATCAAAATCTTATTTATCCAGGTGTAGATTATTTAACACTGGTGTAGGGACAACTCTTATTTATCCAGCTGGAAAATCTTATTTATCCAGGTGTGGATTATTTAACACAGGTGTGGGGAGAGATTTCACAGATAGTCTGATTAAAAAGCTAGCCTTAGCCATTCAAAATAATTTACGTACTTATTATATGTGAACTGTACACTAGGCTTAATCAATATTGCATCTTGTCTCTATGGGGGTTAGTTTTAATAGTTGAAATGCAAATAAAGATTTCTTCTCAAGTGGAATGATATAGTTAATTTATACTATGAATGCATTCCACAGTCAGTATACTTTTCCTAATAAGACCTTGGGAACACTGAGAAAATTGGTATTAGTCCTTTAAAGTATTTCATGTAGACCATATGAGAACCTAGAAATTTAAGACTCGCTATCCTCATGTAGTGCGTTATAGAAATTGGAATATTTCTGAGAGCTAATGTTATTGTCTCTCAGACAATTTTGAATATTTAATATTTGTGGATATAAAATTATTTTGTTTTCAAATGTCCTAATACCTTAACTATTTAGTTACAAGGGGAAAACTGCGTTGAGTAAACCAAATGGAGTTAAGAGATATCACCAGGAATTAATGGTTGGCTGCAAATAATTAACGAAGCAATAGTGGCAATATATGAGCAAAATACAATACTGTGTATCCCAGGGTTTGTTATCAGTAATGTTAAAGTAGTAGTATTCAAGTCAAAATTGTATTAAAATGTGAAACATAATTATCATTTCGGAAACATGCCGTGCTCAGATGTTCCATGAGAGAAAGCCCCATGGTCTAGAATGTTCCTCCCTCCAATGGAATTTCTCTAAGGAAGATTACTGGGAAATGAGATCCTAGTCAATATCTGAGAGAAAAGGAGTCAAACCCTGAGAGAATGGGTCTGTCCTGAAGAACCCTGGTAGGTTGTAGTGAAAGAATATGGCTTAAGGGAAGGAAGTTTGCCAAGTCCAAAGTTAGATTTGGGAATAGCAGTTGCCATTTCCTCCCTACTCTATTTCCTTTACACGTTTCCTAAGCTTCTTTTATTTTCTCTCTCTCTTCTCCCTGCAACCACTCTAAGACGTCTAGAAATAATAGCTAATGCCTAACCAGCTCTGGGGAAAGTACAAATGACTAATAAACAATTAAAAAAAAAAAGATGTAAGAGATTTTTATCATTACTAGCCATGTTAGATAAGTGAGTTATAAGAAAATTATCTTCAGAGACTTGAAAAAAAACACAATGTTTTATAATGCATTCCAAAGGATTGCACTTTTGTTTCATTCTGATTTTCAAGGCAAAATAAAGCTCTCTATGTATATCTGAGAATGTAGAGGTTTCCAATTTCAAATTTGTTAATGGGAAAATTTTGTTGTAATAAAACATAGCTCCATGTTCCTGCTTAAAAATTCATTGTATACCAGAAGATCTATAGCAATGTTATAAAAAACCAGCCAACTAAACATGTAATATAATTGAAATTACTTTCATGATAGTTTAAACTACATGTTTATATACACAACTAATTCTCAATTTTTTGCATTGTAAGGAATAAAACAGCACACATTCCAGCTTGTGTTATTAGATAAGGACAAATATTTTAAAAATCTAAACAGGGAAAGGATCTCAAAATCCTCCTATGCTCTAAAATTATTCTTAACTATTTATTAACCTGCCACCTCTCTTTTCTACCTCAAAAATTGGTAATTCTTAGGTAATATTGTACTCAGTTTAGGAACTCCTAAGGAATAAGTAACCCCCGCATATCTTTCACTCCCCTCATTTGCTCATTTAATAGAAACTGCTTTTGTCAACTTTTCTCAACTATACCATTTTACATTGCCATCAGCAATGAATGGTGGTTCCCACTTCTCTGCATCCTCTCCAACACTTGTAACTCTTCTGCTGTTTTTAAATAGTAGCCATTCTGGTGGATATGGAATGGTATCTCATTGTGGTTTTAATTTGCATTTCCCTGATGGCTAATGATGTTGAACATCTTTTCATGGACTTTCAGGCCATTTGTATATCTTCTTTAGAGAGATGTCTATTCAAGTCTTTTGTTCATTTTTTAAGTGTGTCATTTGTCATTTTGTTGGTAAGTTGAAAATTTTCTTTATATGTTCTGGATATTAAACTTTTATCAGATATATGGTTTAACTTTCATAGTAAAGCATTTTGATGCATAAAAGGTTTTCATTTTGATGAGGTACAATTTATCTATTTTTATCTATTGCTGCTTGTGATGTCATTTGAAAGTCTAAGAAACCATTGCCTAACATGAGGTCCTGAAGATGTTCCCTTTATTTTCTTCTCGTAGTTTGATATTCTAGCTCTTGAATTTAGATCTTTGATCCATTTAGAGTTGATTATTGTACAAAATGTGAGGGAAAGGGTTATCCTTCTTTCCTTTGCAAATGGAGACCCAGTTTTCACAGCACCATTGTTTGAAGAGATTATTCCTTCTCAATTGAATGTTCTTTACCCACATGTCAAAAACTGGTTTGCCATAAAGGTGGAGGTTCATTTCTGAACTCTCAAGTCAGTTCCTTTGGACCCTATGTTAGCCCTTGTGCCAGTACCATGTTGTTTTGACCACTATGGTTTTGAAATGAGTGTTTTGCTTTTTTTTAAAGGATTTACTGGGGATTGAACCCAGGACCTCATACATTGGGAGCAGAGTGTTCAACCACTGAGCTACACTTTCTCCCTGTACTGAGTTTTAAGATCAGGAAGTGGGAAGTGTGGCCTCCAATGTTTTTCTTATTTTTAAGGTGTTTTTGGCTACTTGGGGCCCCTCAAACTTCCATATAAATATAATTTGCTTTTCCATTTCTGCAAAAAATGTTGTTAAAATTTTGTTTGGGATTGTGTTGAATCTGTAAATCACTTTGGGTAAAATCAGCATCTTAATATTTCCATGAACATGGAATATCCTTCCATTCATTTAGGTCTTTTTTTTCTTTCTTTTAAAAATACTTTGTAGTTTTCTCCGTACAGGTTTTTTTTTTTTCCTTCCTTGTTTAGAGTTATTCCTAAATATTTGTTCTATTATTTGCTATTGTGAATGGGATTTTTTTCCCTTGATTTCTTCTTCTGGTTTTTCATTGCTTGTTTATAGAAACACTACTGATATTTTGTTGGTAATCTGGTATGCTGCCACTTTACTGAATTCATTTATTAGTTCTAGGAGATTTGTTGTGGATGTTTCAGGATTTTCTGCAAATAGGATAATGTCATCTGCAAATAGGGAAACTTTTACCTCTTCCTTTCCAAGTTGGATGACTTTTTTATTTTTCTTGCCTAATTGTTCTGGCTAAAACTTCAATAAAAATGTTGAGGCAGTAGAAGATGGCCGACGGGGTAGACAGATAAAGCTTTGCTCTTACTGAAACAACTGAGAGGGAGTCTAAGGCTCCCTTGGCGACCTGCTTAGGGGCACAGAAAACAAGACACTGCTTCACAACTGAGAGAACAGTCGGGGACAGAGAGGAAGCTGAAACAGCAAATTCTTTCCTCTAAGTGTGAATTATTTCAAAATAAAAAGTAAAAAAAAAAAAAAGTTGAATAACAGTAGTGACAAGTGGGCAACCCTGTCTTGTTCTTTATTTTAGTATCTTAAAGGGAAAGCTGTCAGGCTTTCATCATTAAGTAGGATGTTAGCTCTGAGGTTTTTTATATGCCCTTTATTATGTTGAGGACATTTCATTTTATTCTTAGTTTTCTAAGTGTTTCCTGGTTTTGGAAAATTTCTTTCCTGCATTAATTGAGATCATTTCCCCCCTTTGTTTCCTTTATCTTTTCAATGTGGTGCATTACATTAATTGCTTTTTGTGTGTTGAACCACTCTTGCATATCAGAGATAAGTCCCACTTGATAATGGTATATAATTCTTTTAATATGCTGTTGGATTTGGTTTGCTAGTATTTTGTTGAGAATTTTTGCATGTATATTAATAAGAGATATTGGTGTATAGTTTTACTTTCTTGTGGTATCTTTATCTGGCTTTGGTATGAGGGTGATATTGGCCTTATGAATGAATTTTGGAGGTTTCTTTACTCCTCAATTATTTGGAAGATTTTGATCATGATTAATGTTAAGTGTTCTTGGAATGTTTGATAGAATTTTCCTGTGAAGTCATCTGGTCCTGGGCTTTTGTTTATTGAGAGGCTGTTAATTACAGAATCAATCTGTTTAACTAGTTATAGGTTTGTTGAGATATGCTCTTTCTTCTTGGTCAGCGCAGGTAGTTTGTGTGTTTCTAAGAATTTGTATCACTGGATATGAAGGCAGTTGTTTTCTTTTAGCATTTTAAATATTTTAACCCAGTGCCTTCTTGCTTCCATCGTTTCTGATGCAAATTTGGCATTCAATCTAATTGGAACTCTTTTGTACATAACATGTTGCTAAAATTTCTCTACAAGTAGAGAGTTGTAAATTGATCATACTTTTTGTGTTCAAGAGTGTGATCAAAATATTGTGTGGTATATTTTTCTTCATGTTTATCTGGTTTGGTGTTCTTTGAACTTCTTGGATGGGCATATTCATGTCTTTTTGCTAGATAGGGAAGTTCTCTGTCCTTACTTCTTTGAATATTTTTTCCTGCTCCTTTCTCTCTTTCTTCTCCTACTGGGACTCCTAAAATGTGTATATTAGTGTGTTTGATGTGTTCCAGAAGTCTTTTAGGTTATTCTTGCTTTTTATATTTCTTTTTTCTTTCTGCTCCTCAGCCAATCTCATTTCAATTGTTTTGTCTTCAACTTTTGCTGATTCTTCTACCTTCTCCAGTCTGCTCTTGCTACCCTCCTGGGACTTTACATTTCAGTTACTGTAGTCTTCAACTCCAGTACTTCCTTTTTAAAAGTTCTATCTCTTTACTAAGACCTTATACTGCTCATTCATTGTTTTCTTGATATCTTTTACTTCTTTCTCTCCAGTTGCCTTCATCTCCTTGAGCATTTTTAAGGCCACTTTTTAAAAATGTGTGTTTTGTATGTCCAGTCTGGTCTTCTCCATTGTTGTTTTATGGATTTTTAATCCTTATCCTTTGGATGTCCCATCATTTCCTGTTTCTTTGTCTGGACTCTTTTGTTGCACACTGCACAATTTAATATTTTAAAAGGTTAACTCTGGGATTTATTCCCTGAGATGTCTGTTCATTGATTTTGTAACCAGCTGGTGATATGATGGAGATTTTCTTGAGTTTCAGCCCTCCTATCGGAGAGGACTGCTCAAGAAAAGGCAAAGTACAGTGCCCTTGCTGTCTCTTCTTGGCCTGTGTCTTGTCCTGCAGGTATGCTTCTTAGTTGCTTTAGAATTTCCCTATTTACAAGATTTTGATTGCCACTCCTTTTTCATTCTCTTGTGTGTTTAAAGTCAGTAAGCCTTTTCCCCAGGACATCTGTCTCAATAGTTTCTTATACTTTCATTTCCTCATGCAGCTATCTCCTGGAGTGAAAATTGTGGGAAGGGGAGGCTTGCCAGATGGAAGTTTTTCAAGTCAGTCTTTCCAGGCTGGAACAAGGCCAGGGACCCAGGGAGGGCATCAGAAAGGGTACCAGGAGCTTCTTCCATGGCTCCTCCAAAGCTTGCTTTCTTGACCGGACCAGCAAATAAGCCATTCAACTGTCCCCTGCAGGCATGAGGAGGTAGAGCAAATTTAAATCTTCTTAGCCACCTTTGTCCATGGCACGTTGGAACGATAGTTGGTCTTAGTGCTTGGGAGGGGGACAGCTATCCAATGTTGTTAAAAGCTGTGATCAGTGATCAACAGGGCTTGCCCCTGACCTTGGGGAAGAGAATTTGTATGTCACTTTCTGTCACCAGCAAATCAGTCAGGTGCTGGACCCCAAGGCTGCATTCTGTGAGAGTGGGGAATGGGTGTTAGTAACCACTACACAGAGAGAAATCTACTAGTCTGTACCATACTTTACAAGCCTCTTCTTCTTGCCTTTCTCTGGATGCTTTGCAGTATTCTACTGGACTCCAGAGTTTTGAAATCACTGTTTCAGACAGTTCCTGCCTGTTTAATAGGTGTTCTGGTGGAAGAACTGAGTGACAGCTTGAAGTACTTTTATGAATCCCCAAAAGAGAATTAATCCATTCCTGTGGGAACAAGACCCTTTTGACTGGAGTAAGTCAATGAGGTGTGACTTAGGTTGAGCCTCCACCCTCTTGCTGGGTCTGATAAAAATGTAAATACACAGGAAAAGGGAGCCAACATATTATATCAATCCTGCCATGTGAAAGAGAGAACTGCAGGAAAAGAGAAGCCCTGAGAGGTTCAAAGAACTGAGGCCCAGAAAGAGATGAGCCATATGTCTGATAACTCACAGCTGAACTCAGGAAGAAAGCTAAGAAGCCAAGACTGATAGAGGAGGCCCAGAAAGAGACAAGCCCAGGCCTGGTTGCCCACAACAGAGTTCCAGGAGATGGTAGATTCTGGAGGGGAAGGCAGAGACCATGGCAAAGATCAGTGGCCATTTTGCTTCACCATGTGCCCAGACAACAGGATAAACAGTAGCTGGCTTTGGTGAGAAGGCACCTCTGAATCTACCTTGATTTAGACTTTCAGAGCCTCAAAATTATAAACTTTTACCCAAATAAATTTACCCAAACTCATTTCTGGCACTTTGTATTAGCTGCCCTTTGGCAAACTAAAACAGACTGAATCCTGTATATTCTTACATTGTCATCATCCCACATCCTCTCTTATTTCTAATTTTATCATATTGTAAAGTTTGATTATACTGGATGTTTAATAACATGCTCAGTCTTTGTTAACTTTTTATTTGAGAAAAAACCTTGCAACTGTGGCTCTTCCCTACATAACTAACAAAACCATTAATTTGATTGAGCTTATGAACACTGTACTCAGATGATTTAATTCTATTTCTTTGCAACCAAAGGTTGTATATGTTATCTGCAATTAAACCACATTGTCTTCTCTTTGAATGTCCACTTTGTATATTTTGTCATAATCTACAAGTATCTTTTAAATGAAGACTAACCCCATGGCCCTCCTTAATGCCAGTAGTTTCCTTTCTTTTTGACTTCAGTCATTTAAAATTTTCCTATGTCTATGCGCCCCATCATCTTTGATATTTTCAAACTGAGCTCAAAAACAGTAACATAACTCATATCAAAGTGAAAGAGTATATAAGCTAGACATGTCCATTTGAATTGGCTCTCATCAACATCAGTTCTGGAAAATGTGTAGAAACTAAATGTGGAAGCTTGGATTCCAGAACTAACAAAAATTGTGAGGTGCCCTTTGAAAAGCTGAATGTTTTCATGAATTTGTATGTGTGGGTACAGAAGAAAAGGATAAGGGTGTGTGACAATGCTATCTGGGTGAGGACAAAGAAAGGCCAATGTGCAAGGGTAAGATGGCAACAACTTTCAAATTCCACCTTTATACCTTAACCACATTGTCTTGAAAAAATGGTGCTTGCATCTTCATAGTAGACATCAATGGCAAAACCCTAGGCCACAATTATTCAAGGAATAAAATATGCACAGCTCCAAAGCCCTACTGTGGTAAGGTTATATAAAACAAGATGAAGGCTATGGAGACCCTTCCATTATTTTTCCAAGCACACTCCCAGCCCCAAACTTTTAGTGATGGTATATTTCATCCTCAAATGAATATCTCCTTTAAATTCTTATTTTCTTTAAGTGAGGACTTGTCTGGTCAGCAAATAGAGGAATAACTCTGTTTTTCAGGTGCAAGTAGCTGCCAGCTCTGATGCTTGCCCCTCTCCCCCACCTTTAGCCAAAGTTGATGTATGTAAGACTTTCAGAATTGAAGTACCAAATATAGCTGCCACATGGATATTTTGTTTTCCAGTGTCCGTGGATCAGCAGGAGAGAAGAAGGGCCAGAGTCTTGGGCTAGGTAACTTACCCTGATCATCAGGAAGAGTCAGGGATGGTGTTGCCCAATGGGATAGTGGGATATATGTGTGGAAGCCAGTCCCTTTGTGGAACCCATGGGTAGACTGGTGAATACAAAGTGATGCCACACTCAGTTCCCACTTCAAGAAAATCTTCCTGTCTACCTCCAGTAAGGCAACATTCGGCTAAAATCTCCTTCCGCATCTGCTACAGTTGCCAAAGGCTTTTTCACCCAAGGATGCATTCTTCTTGGGACAAGACTTATCTTGTAACTGAGCCAGATGGGGGTAAAAAGCTGGCCAATTTTGTCCAACAATATTGACTCCACAGCTCACTACTAGATTGGCCAAGGCTGTGCTGCCCTTAAATCACAGATCAACTTCTTCTTTGCTCAATCACATTTCCAAGGTTTCCCTCACAGACTCTTATCCCTAATAAACATTTTATAGCATGTATTAGTTTCCTATTGCTGCTGTAACAAATTATGACAAATGCAATGGCTTAAAACAGCACAGTTTTTTCATTTGTTTACAATACTAGTGGTTAAAATCCTAAAAGCAAGGACTGCATTCCATTTGGAGGTTCTAGGAATGAATATATTCTCTCATATTTTACAGTTTTTTGAGGCTGTCTGCATTCTTTGGCTCAAGGTCCCTTCCTGGAATCACCCTGACCTTTGATTCCATCACCACATTTTCCTCTCACTCTCACCTTCTTGCCTTCTTCTTCCAATGACCCTTGTGATTATTTTTGCCAATCTGGATAATCCAGAGTAATCTTCCCCTCTCAAGATCCTTCGTCATATCTGCAAATTCCCTTTTACCAAGTAAGGTATCATATTCATAGGTTCAAGGGATTAGGAGTTTACATCTTTGTTGGGACCATTATTCTATCTATCACTGACCCCAAACTTCATCTCAGTATCTGCTTCTAGAAAACAGAATATACAACAGTAGTATAGAGTAAATATAAATAGTCACACTTAAATTACAATATATTTACAAAGAAAATGTGGGAAGACACTGTGGGAATAGTTATTTGGGAGATTTGGATTCTGGTATAAAAATTGAACTTATGAGCCAGGAAAGTTTGAAGAGTCTACCAAATTTTTATATTTCTGTGAGCTTAAATGTATTGCAAAGAAAGAAAATCTTTGAGTGTAGGAAATGGAAGCAAACACTGTATTAAACTAAAAGTATTGTGCTTTTTTTGTCAATGACATTATAATGGGAAATTCCACAAGCAAGTGAAGCAAAAGTAAATAGATAAGGTTTGATGGTTGTACATTGGGTTAGGTTGAGGCATCTGGACAGACACTCTGAAGCTTGAGGCACAATTAAAGAGTGAGCTTATGGTAATAGTCTTGAAGTTTTTAAAAGACCAGTTTCTGAATCTGCAAATTTGAGTGTTTCTTGGGCATTGTAGACCTGTTGAGTCATATACTGACTTTGCCAGAAGAGATAAATTCAATGTTTCAAGTACATATAATGCCTTTCTTATTCTAACTAATAAAGAAAACAGAAGAAACTACAGTCTTCAAAAAAATAACACTTGTTCTACTTGTGTGCTACCTACTAGCTTATGCATTGGTTTGGGTCATGAGTGTTATGACATCCTGTTACATTCAAGGTACTCTCTGGTTCTTGATGCCATCTGAGCATAGCCCATTTAAAGGGATGGGGGAGTGAATGGAAAATTGAAGAGACTGGGGGCATTGATCACTCTACATGTGGGAACTGGGCAGACAGACATTTCGATTATTATAATTATTTTAAATTAAATATACAATTTCAAAATCTGGGTTCCTCTCACAGTTGCAACCCTTGCTGCAACAGTTAGAATTAGTTAGTTATAAGGGTCTTTAATCTGGAATGGAAGTAGGAAGAATATAGAAAATTCACAATGAGAATTAGATAGAGTAAGAAGGTGAGAATGAAATTGGTAGGAAACAGAAAGTATATGTCATATAAAATTATTGTATAATATTTTAATTCCTTGCATTATATGTAATTCTTGTTTTCTTTTCTGTTTCCTCCTTCCCTTCCCTTCTGCCAAATTAGCATACATAAAACTCCATTTAATGAAAGAGATTTGACAATTTTGAGGAAAAATGGGAGATCAGGGAGGACAAGGAGTAAAAGTGAAGGAGAGAAAGAGAAACAAGTACTAAGTATTAGAGGACCACTGGCAAAGCTCCTTGCCCTTCTTCAGTAAAACATCCAAACCCTGCATTACTAATATAATCCCTCTTACTTCTCAATACCCCTAACAGTGCATGCTCTAGGCTCAGTTACAGGATCTATTTTCAAATATATTGACAGAGAATAGCCCCTCATCTCTCTCGAGTGAATAACTAAAAAGAATTTTATCACTGGCATTCTGAGGTGAAATGTGAAATGAAATTTATCTCGTATAAATTATGTAACAAAAAGATAGCCTTTTATATTTCTAATACAAAATTTAGTTATGACATGTGTTAGATTTCCATGAATAACATGGGATTTAACACTGTTTTAACAGTATCTCTATGAGGAAATATGTTGTGAATTTCATAAAATTCATACAACAAAATCAATTTGTAAATTGCAAATATCTATGAAGCTCTAACAAGTCAAATTAGCATAATTGTATAATAGTTAAATTTTCTATTCCATTTCTATTGTTATGAGGAAACAAACCTATTTATGTTTTTAAGGTAAGAAAGATGTAAAGAACATCATCTTAATAGAAATAAATGACTTCCTAATGTAAAGAGCTTTAAATTTTATATCTACATGTTTCCTCTTACCAATATGGTATAATGGTAGTCTTTATCAAACTGCTCTCAATGAATTCTCCTCCTGTTTGTGTTTAAATTCCCTTTCAAAAAAGCTTTATATGTTTTGAAAACATAAAACTCAAAATGAGAAAAAATATTTAAATTTTTTTACAAAGTTGCATGTATATTTACAAGTGTCTTTGAGGTCTTAAATCAAAACACTCACACAGAGATATCAAGTACAGTTTTCAGTTCAATCAAAACCACCAAACTCATTTATCAGTAAAGATATTACACAGCTAAGGATTGTAAATGGGAAAATTTGTTAGTATAGTCAATTTTCAAAAATCTAGATAAAAAATAGGAAGTGATAGGGCACAAGTACAGAATACTCTGTCAATCAATCAGGAGAATTTTGTCCAGGAATACCTCCTAAAATGATGGCAATAACTATATAGTACCAAACATGACTTAAAAGATTATATTTTATTTATTAACCATTATAAACCAAAAGTACTGGTGCAGTATAATTGACTTTTTTTTTCATAGAGACACTGCTTATGTTTTAAACACACAAAGAAAATAATTGTAATTCTTATAAAAAGCAAAAGCTCTTCTTAATTTTAGTATTATTAAGACTATTTTTTCATATTTTCCAGAGTTCTTTATTTATTTACTAATATATTATTTCAAACTGCCTTAAACAACCTATCAACAGTAGTAACATATCTTTTTCTTTTTAAGCATCACTCTTTTCTGCCTTTGTTTACCTTCATTTTACAAATTGTGGAATTTAATGTGAAAGAAAGGAATTAGAAGGCTATTTCTCCTCTAATTTTCTGTGGCTCAATCACTCTTCTTGTACCTTTTAATATAATTATTGACAAAAATTACTAAATTACAACTACTTTATATACTTAGAGACATTTAGAACTGTCTAATTCAGAGGGTTGTGTATTCCAGTTAGGATATGGCTGCCATAATCCAAAATGAATTTAAATAGCTAGTAAACTCTTGTTATAAAATAACAAGTGAATTTCATCTAATAT